>JBAKBP010002389.1:0-110413 GCA_037953745.1 Lithodes maja | reverse complement strand
GTAGTATGCTACCGGCGCAGTACTGTTGCCTGCAACCTTTTAGTTATTCCAAGTATAGATTCATTATTACAATAAGTGACTACTATTTATGTTCCTTCCATGTGTATTATTAGGTATCTACTGGATCATGAACATCTTGTATGCTACATGCTAGTGCATGTTAGTAGGGGACAGTTATTCTAGTGCACGCGCTTTCAAGTAGGCGTGTACATTTGTTATTTAGCATTTCACTGTCATATCTTTAGCCTGCTTCTATTCTACATTATTAGAGGCTTAATATTAACGTAGTTTCTTGAGTATTGCATTTCTTTAGTAATAACGTAACCTATAAATGTCTGAGGGAGTTTAGCCTCATAGCCTACCCCTGTTGTACACTTTCGCCGAGTTAAGGTACCTCGTTACCATAGACAATAACTCTGTAGGGCGTTGGTGCTTTTGTTGTCTGGAGCATATAGTATTTGGGACTGGAATCGAGCGTGTCGTTGTCACATAAGCCATTTCTGTCCTACGATCAAGAATCCCGAATATGTATTGCCGATCCAGCCGTAACAATATCAATCTAAATGGATTTTTCTGGTTAATCTGCTCTACATAACTAAATGGATTTACAGTAGGCCTACAGTCAGGCCCCCCAATACGCGAGTTTATGGGCGACACACGACCTCGCGTATTAGGAATCGCGTTATCGGAAGGCACTTCCTGGGCCTCCCTCACTCTATTAAGTGCCATGCGTCTCGCTAAAATTATACCACACTCGCTTACTAACAGGGATGTGGCGGATTTGGCCACTTCTTCGCTCTCGATTCGCGTATTAGTTGTACCCCTCGTGTATTCAAAGTTTGGTTATTTGTGTACTCTGAACTCACGTATTGGGCGACCTGACTGTATTTGCATAATGAAACTTGCCAAAGCTCGGGAACATTTGTCATTAGCTGTATGTTAGGATAGTGAAGCTAGTCATAGCACCAAGAGAGGAACAGAGAAGGACGTGTATAGTTTGTACATTAAGCTGACATGTACCATATAACCTGTATAAAAAAAAATGTAGGAGGTTTCTTTTCGTACCAGAGTTGTTTTATTTACATCCTTAAAGGTGGTGCTACATGAGCAATTTTTCCCTCGGTTTTTATGAGCAATTGTAGTTTGGCAGCTTCAAAATGTATGTTCCATAAGAATTTACCCGTTCAGTACCAGTTATGTCCTTTTCATTATATACTGGCTACTTATAGACAATTATATTAAGTTTCAGCAATCAACAGGGTTCTAACTCTCTACTATCCTTTCTACTACCACAGATCCTTCTTAGGCTGCATAAAATCATCTAAATATACAGTAGCTAGAATATAATACAAAAGACGTCACCAGTACAGAACGGGTTAAACTAGCTAACATAATCTACCTTCCATATACATGGCGGGTGCCCGACCCCGAAAGGGGTTGAAATAGGGGAGCTATCCCCCCGCCAAAGGCGGCTTTCTAGGGCCTTTCCTAGCTGATGCTGAGAGGATTGGGTTCTAGTCATGTGGTGATGGGCTGGTCTATCAGAGTGAGAACTGAGCGATCTCTGCCATACCCATAGCTTACTCTGACTGTTCCTTTAACTTACAGTATATATTTTCTAGATCTCAAGTGACGGCGTCTTTTCCGTGGATTGACCTCCCAATCTACCAAGATTGGAAGCCAAAGCGTCACATTTTTCCCTTGCCCCTCAACTTTCTCTTCATAATTGCTGAGGGGCACAGGGCCCTGGGTGGGGCTTTGGTTTCCCGGGCGTTTCCGCACCCTCCACAGCTCCCCGCCATGGAGTGGCTTCGGTCACCCAGGCTTTATTGTGGTCGGCAGGGAGGGTTCTGTGGGGGTGCTCGGTTATGGCCTTGGAATTGCTCGGGGCCTTGGGGCTGTTCGGCCAGGCAGCTTGGGGAACAACAACAACAACAACAACAACCTTCCATATACTGTACATTGGTGATGGGCTGGTCTATCAGAGTGAGAACTGAGCGATCTCTGCCATACCCATAGCTTACTCTGACTGTTCCTTTTACTTATATATTTTCTAGATCTCAAGTGACGGCGTCTCTTCCGTGGATTGACCTCCCAATCTACCAAGATTGGAAGCCAAAGCGTCACATTTTTCCCTTGCCTCTCAACTTTCTCTTCATAATTGCTGAGGGGCACAGGGCCCTGTGTGGGGCTTTGGTTTCCTGGGCGTTTCTGCACCCTCCTCAGCTCCCCGCCATGGAGTGGCTTCGGTCACCCAGGCTTTATTGTAGTCGCCAGGGAGGGTTCTGTGGGGGCGCTCGGTTATGGCCTTGGCCTTGCTCGGGGCCTTGGGGCTGTTCGGCCAGGCAGCTTGGGGAACAACAACAACAACAACCTTCCATATACAGTTTCGGATTCCAATGCAATGCCTCACAATAGTACAGTACAAGAAAAAACGGGATGGATGTAGTTACCGGGTGTACCACTACCGACATACAACATAAATCATATATGAATACTTATAATAAAATAAATACTTATAAATCTATAATACTAGGTTAGGTTAGGTTAGGTTGTTTGGTTAGGGTAATGTATTTTTGTATCCAAAGGCAGTCAAAATAGACGGGAACATGATGATGAGCGTCCTCGTAGTGTAAACAAGACGGGCGGTACACCCGTAACTACATTCTTGCCGGAAAAAACTTGTTCATCGAAAATTTACGGAAAATGCTCTCGTGTGACACCATGTTAACAGCTTGGGTTCCTCCCGAAATTCCCAGACGATCCTAGGCATTGGGAGAGTGGAGGACAGGAGAACTGGGTGAAGAAATGACGGACTGTGAACGCGGGAGGAGCTGCGCATAGGGGTAGACCTAGAAAGACGTAGGATTAGGTACTTTGGTCCGATCTCAAGACCAAGAACTTGACGACAGAGGCAGCCCATGAGAGGGTTGTCTGGAGTACCACCATTTATGACGGGAGACTGAAACCACACTCTCTTGGGACGAAACGGTCTTTAAGCTTGTATATAATTATGTATCGTCCTTGGGGATCTGAAGGTTGGGACTTAACATGTATCGTTTTGCTCAGTCCTCAGCATTGTGGATCCATTGGGTCCAGGGCCCGTCGCCTAGATCCTTGCAGAAAAATCTACATTGCCCTTTTCCTTCTACAATCCTGCCGGTGAAGAATTCTGTGTTCAGGACCCTGTCAGATGCCTTCAGGTTAATTGGCCTGTATATTGTCCTTTCTGAAGTCCGACAAAGGCCTATTACAAATAAGTAGGCCAAAACTCTTGAACATTAACCTCTATAACTGGGCGGGTGCCCAACCCCAAAAGGGGTTGAAATAGGGGAGCTATCCCCCCGCTAAAGGCGGCTTTCTAGGACCTTCCCTAGCTGATGCCGAGAGGATTGGGTTCTAGTCATATGGTGATGGGCTGGTCTATCAGAGTGAGAGTTGAGCATTCTCTGCCATACCCATAGCTTACTCTGACTGTTCCTTTTACTGTACATATATATTTTCTAGATCTCGAGTGGCGGCGTCCTTCCGTGGATTGACCTCCCTACTGCCAACCTAGAGGTTGGCAGACTGAGAGCCAAAGCGTTACATTATATTTTTCCTTTGCCCGTCAACTTTCCCTTCATAATTGTTGAGGGGCACAGCCGCACAGGGCCTTGGGTGGAGCTTCGGTGGCCCGGGCGTTTCCACACCCTCCTCAGCGAGGAGGAACGGCTTCGGTTACCTGGAGAGCTGAAATATGCCTGCCAAGTTTCATTGCTCCAGTAGCACTCCACGTGTTAGGCTCTAAACTTTCCATCCCACCCTCGTACATACAGTACAGTACATATTAAGTTTAAAGACCGCTTTATCCACAGAGAGAATGGTTTCAGTCTTACATTCTAAGTGGCTGCATTCCAGGTGCCCCGATTTTGGGTTCCTTTAGGCCCAAAAACACCTCCAAAACACCCATGGTTAAAAAACACCCACATGGACTATAGTCTTTGGTCTAAAAAACACTCCCAAAACACCCTTATGGACTACTGTACAGTAGCCTTTGGTCCAAAAATCACCCCCAAAACACCCTTATGGACTATAGTCTTTGGTCTATAAGAAAAACACCCATGGATTATAGTCTTTGGTCCCAAAACACCCATGGACTATATTCATTATAGCCTACTGTACTGTAGTGTGGAATTCATGCAATTTCCATACAAAGAAAACTCCTACTTAATTATATAATTTAATGATTTTATGATAAATTATTCATATATTCAAGGATCAGTACTGGGACCTCTCCTATTCCTCATCATGATAGGAGACATCGACAGGGACCTGGAACACTCAACAGCCACATCGTTTGCAGACGACACCAGACTCATGAAGAAAATCACCTCACAACATGATGCTCAGCTACTACAACAAGACTTGGACAAAATCCTGAAGTGGGCAGAAGAAAACAACATGGCCCTAAACGGAGACAAGTTCGAGCTTCTAAGGTACGGGCACAAGAGAGCACTACAAAACGACACAAACTACAAAAGTGGACAGCAAGAAATTACCGCCAAGGACACAGTGAAGGACTTGGGAGTAAATATGAGCAGTGACGCCACCTTTTCCCAGCATATTACCAAAGCCACAACAACAGCAAAACAAATAGCAGGCTGGATCCTGAGAACCTTCCACACAAGAAATGAGAGGTGTATGCTAACACTGCGGAAGTCACTGGTCCTACCACGATTGGAGTACTGCTCCCAGCTCTGGTCTCCCCAAAAAGTAGGAGAAATAACAGAAATTGAAGCCACCCAGAGGACATTCACCAGTAAAATCCATGGGTTTCAACACTTTAACTACTGGGAGAGACTTAAGGAGCTGCAGCTGTACTCACTTCAAAGACGTAGGGAGAGATGCATCATCATCTACGTCTGGAAGATTTTGGAAAAAAAGGTACCAAATCCAAACATCCAAGAGACTCGGCACCAAAGGCGAGGGAGGCTGTGCTATGTGAGGACTACACCGGGATCAACACAAACAATAAAATCCCTGATCCATCACAGCTTTATATACAATGGAACCAGACTGTTCAACTGTATACCAGCCCCTCTCAGGAACATGACCGGGGTGTCTCCAGACACCTTCAAGAAACACTTGGACATGTGGCTGGCCAAAATACCGGACCGGCCACCAACAGTCCAACACCAGGATACCCCAGCACCAACTCCAGATCAGATCAGATGTTGTTCGGGAAGTAATGCCTTAACAATGGCACTTCCCTGAGAGGTTCTTGTAATTTTCCTTTTGTGACGTGCTCTGTTACATTATATTGTATTTTTTTTTTTTTTTTTTTTTCTATATGTTGCATTATAATCTATTTCTTCTTATTCCAGCTCCTTCATTTTCTTGGTTCTTGTTCTCCACATACCATATAACATCTTCTTCACTCGTTCCTGGTTTTCTTCTTTGAACAGTAGATTTCCTATCACTTGGTTTTCCTCCTCAACGTAAGGTTGTTGTAGCGCTGTTTCCTTTACTCTCTCCTCTATATATATATATAGGGCACCATAAAATAAAGTGTTTGATGTCCTCTATCTCAGCATTACATAGTAAGCATTTTATATCTCCTCCTACATGCCTGTTCCTGTCTCTTAAATTTAAATTATTCGTTCTACACCTATATAATATGACTGAAGCTTCTGTATTATCATAAAGTTCTTCTTCTCCCTTTATTTCTGATTTAAAGGCCCTGTATATTTCTAAACTGCTTTTCTCCCCTAGCTCTTCCTGCCATTTCCTTGTATCCCAATTTTTAACTTTCTTCTTAATTTCTTCCTTCAGTATACTCGCTAAATCTGTTTCTCCTAAATTTAAAATGTTTATATATTTTCTAATTTCCATTGTCCATGGATCTTTTTTGTTGTTTAATTTTTCTTCTGTTATTCTTCTAAGTAAATCATTACTGTCTTCTCCTCTTAAATATTTTAAATATTTTATACTTCCTTCCATAATTCTGCTTCCATTGTGGATGCTCCTATCTCCCCTCTCAGGGTCACTTTTTGTGCATATCTCGGTGCCCCTAATATTTGTCTAAATACCCTATTTTCAATATTTTGTAACTTGTTTATTTCTGTTTTTGTAAATCCTATTATGCTTGAGCCATACAGGACCGACGGGAGCACCACACTCTTCCAGTATGTTTTACCAATTAGAATTTTGTTGCAGCTTTGTGCTATTACCGGATAGGTCATATTAGCCATTCTATTCGCTTTTCCTATTGCCTCAGATTTCTGGTCTTTGAAACAATTTCTAGTATCATTTACTTTTATTCCTAAATACTTAATCTGCTTAACTACTTCTATTTCTTTGATATCGTTTGGTTTCTCCTTCATATTAAATATTAATATATGACTTTTATTTTTATTTATGTTTAGCCCACATTCATTTCCTATTTTAATTAGATCTTCTATTGCTTTTTCAGCCTCTTTTATTGTATGTGCCATAAGTAGACCATCGTCAGCATAGAATAGCGCCTTTATTTTAAAAAACTCATCTGTGAATCCTCCTTCTTTTTCCAAGTTTTTTATAATTTCATAAGTTAAAAGTTTAAAAAGTGTGGTCGATCCCGTGCAGCCCTGTCTAATGCCACTAGTGACTTGAATCTGTGTTTCATTTTTATAACCTTTATTTATAATTGTGCTGTCATCAATATAAACTTCACTTATTACATTAATTATATCTGAATTTATATTATAGTCCTTTAACACTTCAATCATCTTCTCTCTTCTTACTGAATCGTACGCTTTAGAAAAATCAATAGAGATGACAATTAGTGGTTTCTTTAGTTCAAAAGCTCTCTGTATACAGTACTTCAAGATAAAGAGGTTATTTTCTATTCTGCCTAAAATGCCCCAGAATGAGAAGCCCACCACAGAAGCCACGAACGAACACCACACAGAAACACCAAAAGAAAGGTCCACAGAACGAAAGGACCAGCTGACCGAGCCAGCCATTTCAGACAGGCCCAAGCCCGCAGGGCTAAGCAGCTCATGGCCACACCTTCTTTACCTTTTCTAAACTGACCATTTTTCCACACCTCACGTACACTAACCCCCTCGTGTCCTACACTCCTAACTACAAAGATGATGAACAGGAATATACATTCATATTAAAAACAACCATGCCCTGTCCCGACGTTGAGCCAATGCCAACACATCAGACAGCCATAATATTTATGTATGTTCTTACATCCGAGAAGTAGATTTTATATATATCTTAGAAGTTAAAACACCCACGTTTGTTCCTAGACCTCTTATATCATTTTCCATGACTAGTATAGATATATGTAACCCGTGCCCACTGCCCAGTTGCCCCTTGCATTTGTTCCTCTAGTAACTAAGTCTGAAATGCTAGGTTTTTCCAGGTTAAATAGGAATGGGAATTATCCCCAGGCTACCTTTAGGATCAACCATTCCTGGTACCTGGCGCGGGGTACGAACCTCTGAAGGGAATTTAACCCCCCTAAAAACCCACAGGTTTTGAGATGCCTTGGGTGGGGTTCGAACCCTGGTTAGTGATGCACCACCATCACCACCAGGCCCGCGCGCTAACCCACTGTACTACCACGGACGTACAAAAGTATAGCAACCTTAGTCCGATTTTTAAGAACCACGGTGATGGTCTCTCGAGATGAGTTTATTGGACTTACCATCTACGACTATTTTCGAACCACGGTGATAGTCTCTCGAGACGAGTTTATTGGACTTACCATCTACGACTATTTTACACTATACCTGACGTCAACTCGGGTTAGTATTATTGTGGGTGCGGGACATTTTCGAGGGCATTACACCACATTCCTTTTTAGTTAGGCTAGTCCCTAGCCTCGTAAGGTCATAGGGTATCGTAGCCTTTTTACCTTAGCCATCTCAATTCTTGGTATAGGGTTCGCGTGACGGGTGCTCCACGTAGCTACCTGGTCACGATCCCACCGCTGCCACCAATGAAATGCTAGGTTTTTCCAGGTTAAATAGGAATGGGAATTATCCCCAGGCTACCTTTAGGATCAACCATTCCTGGTACCTGGCGCGGGGTACGAACCTCTGAAGGGAATTTAACCCCCCTAAAAACCCACAGGTTTTGAGATGCCTTGGGTGGGGTTCGAACCCTGGTTAGTGATGCACCACCATCACCACCAGGCCCGCGCGCTAACCCACTGTACTACCACGGACGTACAAAAGTATAGCAACCTTAGTCCGATTTTTAAGAACCACGGTGATGGTCTCTCGAGATGAGTTTATTGGACTTACCATCTACGACTATTTTCGAACCACGGTGATAGTCTCTCGAGACGAGTTTATTGGACTTACCATCTACGACTATTTTACACTATACCTGACGTCAACTCGGGTTAGTATTATTGTGGGTGCGGGACATTTTCGAGGGCATTACACCTAATTAAACCAGTGATCAGAAGATTATACCTGAACGTTGGAAGTGGGAGACTAGGCTCCATCCAGATCCGCTAATGCTAGCAGTTCCCTTCTATCATTTGTTTTGTGCGAATATAACTATCTTTCTATGCTCTTTATTTCTTTACTTAAATAAACGTAAACTTGTGTCGTGTTACCGTGTGTTTATTTTGTGTTCTCTATTCCTCATACCTTGTATTGTGCATGCAGCCTTCTATACCCAGTCATTCAGAACTCACATTACCCAAGTTAAACCTGTAGAAAAACAGGGCATAACATTGGCGGCAGCGGTGGTTCTTGATTCGGATATAAGGTTGCATTACATTACAAGTTTGGAACAGCTAGAACACGAGAACATCATGGCGCAACCTACCCACACTTCCATCCCAAATTATGATCAAACAAATTATGGGATCGAAGTATTCATGGACGTAGTGAAACCCTTACTTGACGTTAGTTATACCACGGACGCACAAAAAATAGCCGTAACAGTACCACACCTGGGAAAAGCCGTTCCCCTGGTGGCCTATCAAGTGCACCCTGACCTCACCTGGAACGAATTTCGCACAATAGTGATTGAAGCCATTAGACCTTCGTTGGGCGCTTTCGTGGCCCACACCCGTATCTTAGACACGAAATTCGAAGGCGATCTAGATACCACAGTGAGTAAGCTTGCCCAAAACATAAAACATTCTTTCCCCACGTTGACCAAAATCCAACAAGAACAGCAAATTCTGGTCAACCTTGTGTCAATATTGCCCTCAGCAGTAACAGACCATTTCCGGGTGCACGATTTCGTCGGATACAGAAAAGACCTCATCACGATCCGACGTATTTTGGCCGTGTGCACAGAAGCACCCACCCAAATCGCTGCAATCAAGAGGTTTCCCACGCGCCCGCAGCAAACCAACCACCAAAACCCCAACAATGCCTCCCCAGCCTCATCTTTCAACAACAGACCCACCTACCCTTCCGGCAAGCCCCAACCCAGTAGACCCCGGTTCCAACCGTCCCAGCCACGCAGAATCTTCAACCGGAACCGCAACTACAACACCTACCAAAGTAAAAACCCTACCTTAGTTATTATCAACCCCTATGATTTCCCTGCCTGTAATGCTCAGTGTGCCCTCCACCAAATTCGTGACTCTGCCAAACCTCGCCCCTCTACCCCTCGCATTTCTGTAAATGAAGAGGAGTGGGGACAAGAGGAAGAAATTGCCCCCCATACCATGACCTCAGACGATACCGAGGAAATCCTGGAAGAGGTAAATACCGACCCCCAGGATTTTTAAAGTATCCCCCGCCCACGATGGGCTCGGCGGGGGACGCCATAACTAGTCGCACTGCCCCCATTTATTACATGGCCAAAATCAAGGACATTCCTGTCCGCTTGCTAATTGACACGGGAGCTGCCAAGTCATGTTTGTTCAAATCTTACTATGAAAAACATCCCCGACGATTTGGCCCTTTGTTAAACACCAAAACAGAACTCATCTCAGCTGCTGATACTTACTTAAATCTCCTAGGAGACACTTTACCCCTATCAGTAACCATTCCTGGCCCCCATGCTTGTTGTTATCACACATTTACAGTATTTTCCTCCAACTGTAAACATTATGATGGTTTCCTTGGACTTGACCTCCTTCAAAAACTAGAGGCCCAGATTGACTGCGGCCAAAGGCTGATCTCATTCAAAAATAAATTCCAGCCCAAAGCCTCTGACAAACCAATCACACAGAAACCCATTCACAAAAAGAAAAAACAACCTCCTCCTCAACAAACCCTGATTCGGGGTTACCAAGTTGCAGCTAGCACTAAGGTGACTCCTAAAACCTCCCCTTGCCCCGAGATCTCTCAAAACCTCACTCAATTCAGTAAAAAAATGCCTCAACAAACGAAAGAAGACAAGTCCAAGCAACTCCCCCTCGGTAATCCCCTCAATTCTCGTAACTCTGTCCAGAATAAATCCTCCCATGTTTTCAGGACAGACTCTGAGATAGGTAACCCTAATTCTATCCAATGTTTATGTACACATGTTTCCAGAGAAAATGCCGACCGATGTACCCAATGTTTCCCCCATGCCCCCAGAAATGTTAACAACCCCAAATCAATACACCAGTCCTACACCAATAACCCATGTTCTACACCTAATTTTTTTCCCACCAACCCTCCGCAGTCCCCCCAGCAAATCCCGTTTTCTAACTCGCTCCCCTCTCACCCTTCTGAACCGCCCGCACGCGCCTGTAACCCCCCCCTCACGCGTGACTCCCCCCAAAGTGATTTCCCCCCCCTCATGCGTACCGAACACCTGCTCACCAGTCGGTCCCCCACCATCATGAGCCCAACCAAACTTTCAACCTCCACCAATTCCCACCAACAAAATTTCCCTTGTGACCGTTTTCAGTCAGTAGCTCCCTTCCACCCCCCCACAATTCACACCCCTAATCAACTTCAAAACCCCACACTTGACTCACCCCCTCATGACAGACAAACCCACCAACCCCAGATAACCTCTAAACAAACAGTTACTGCCACCGACAACGCTCCCCCCACCAACCCTCCGCAGTCCCTCCAACAAATCCCGTTTTCTAACCCCCTCACACCGCGCCCCACTGATCCTCTCACACGCGCCGTTAATTCCCCCCTCACGCGTGACCCCCACCAAAGTGACCTTGCCCCCCTTATAAGTACCAAGCACCTGCTCACCAGTCAGTCCCCCACCATCATTAGCCCAGCGGTAGTTCAGGATAAATGCCAAATTCCCCCCCACCATCAAAAATGGGTGAACCTGCGGCCCATACCCCAAACTCACATGGTATTTTCCCCCACTAACACATCCCCCAACCCCCATCGCTACCTCTTACAACCCGCCATCATTCCCGCTCGTATCAACCACATTCTCGTGGCTAATATCTCAGAGGAACCCCTGACATTACCGAAAGGTCTCATTATAGGAGACCTCGAAACTTTCGATGACCTCCCCATACATTGTAACGACACCCCTACCAGCCTCCAATTGCCCCCTCTTCCTGAGACACTATCTGACCACCAAAAGAACGGCATGTACAACCTACTGCTGGAATTCAGTGACGTCTTTGCCCAACAACCCACCGAAATCGGACAGACGGATGTAGAACAACACATCATTAACACCACAGGCCCCCCCATACGACAACCATCCCGTAGAAAGAACCCCATACAACGTCAGGAAGAGGAACGCCAAGTCCAGGAAATGTTAGAGGCCGGGATTGCCACCCCGTCCATTAGCCCCTGGTCTTCCCCTGTTGTCTTAGTCAAAAAGAAAGATGGGACAACTCGTTTTTGCGTCGATTACAGGAGGTTAAATGACATAACCATTAAAGACGCTACGCCCTTACCCCGCATAGACGATTCCCTTGACTCCCTATACGGATCCAAATGGTTCACTACCCTCGACTTGCAAGCAGGGTATTGGCAAGTGCCTATCAAGGCCGAGGACCAACAGAAAACAGCATTTTCCACTAGTGGTGGCCATCACTATGAATTTAATGTCCTACCTTTTGGCCTCTGTAACGGACCCGCCACTTTCTCCCGTTTGATGGAAACGGTATTACATGGCCTAACCTGGGAAACCTGCCTAGCCTATCTGGACGATATTATTGTGTACTCTCCAACCTGGGAAGAACACCTCTTCAGGTTGAGACAAGTCCTGCAAAGAATCCGAGCCGCCGGGTTGAAATTAAAACCCTCAAAGTGCGTGATTGCCCGGAATAAGGTAGATTTTCTCGGACACGTGATATCTGAACATGGTATTGCGCCAGACCCAAAGAAACTTCAAGCCATACAAAACCAAACCCCACCCACCACGGTTAAAGGAATACGTTCGTTTCTAGGTTTAGCCACGTACTACAGACGTTTCGTCCCCCACTTTGCCACCATAGCCAGACCCCTCCACCAACTTACCCACAAAGACACCCCGTTCGCCTGGACACCTGAAAGAGACCTCGCGTTTAACACTTTGAAGCAAAAGCTAATCCAAGCCCCTATCGTCGTTTTCCCTGACTACCAGAAACCTTTCCGTCTTTATACCGACGTATCTCTGTACGCCATAGGTGCCGTATTATCTCAAATCAGAGATGGAAAGGAACATGTGATAGCGTATGCCAGCTGCACACTCACCCCACCCCAACAAAATTACGCAGCCACCAAGAGAGAGTGCTTAGGGATCATTTGGGCACTCAGCCACTTCCGGTCATTTGTGTTGGGCGCAAAACTCGAAATAATTACCGACCATCAATCTTTACAATGGCTGCGTAGGTGCGAAACCAACTCAGCCATTTTGGTACGTTGGAGAGAGACCCTAGAGGACTACGACTTTACCATACAATATCGTCCCGGCAAACTCCATACTAATGCAGACGCCCTGTCACGTTTGCCAGTACCAAAAGACCCCCCCACCAACCTGGCCGCCTTACAAAACACTCAATTGGTATCTACCCCCACCTCCCAACAGAATGCCCCCCCAGCCCCCTCCCTAATTCAATCTTGGGAAGCACGAATCAGACCCCCCTGGATACCGTTAAACGTCTTCAGGAGACTGACTCGCTGGGGAGATCAACTTGCCACAGACACTGGGCACATAATCTTGGACCCCACCATAGCCCACGACTACATGATTGCCATCCACGAGGGAAACGGCATACACCTTGGACAAAAGAAAATGTTAAAGATCTTCACAGACCAATACTGGACCCCCAACCCCTCCAAAATTGCACAACGAGTGACAGAATCCTGCAAACCGTGTTTATTGGGAAAGGATAGATCACGCACCCCAGGCCCAGCTGGTACCATTTCTGCCAACAAACCGTTCCAAGTCCTATCCCTCGACATCATGGGCCCGTTCCCTTCTTACGCTGGCAACCGCTATATCGTCACATTTGTAGACGTATATTCAAAATTTCTAATAGCCTGCCCAGTTAAAGACCACACAGCCACCACAGTCGCCACACTGCTTGCCACCGAAGTGTTCCCTATATTCGGCCTTCCCCTTGCTCTTCTATCGGACAATGCCCCCGAGTTTAGTGGACACGTTTGGCAACAATTCACCCAACAATGCGGTATCAAGATTAAACACTCATCCCCGTACTGGCCTCAAGGAAATGCTATCTGCGAACGCAGCCATCGCACCATCAACAACCAGTTACGTACAAGAATGATTGCTCTTAATACCTTAGACTGGCCATCACAACTAAAGATGATACAGTGGGGTATGAACACCTGTCCTCGGGAAGACGGTATTTCCCCTCATGAACGTGTTTACGGTGTACCACCCCTGTTACTGCCATTCCACCACCACGCTCACCTTCCCTCCACCACCTCCACAATTGACCCATTGCAACATCTGCAAAACACCCTCCATACCGCCCAGATCTGTCAAGACACCAAAACTGATAACATCGATGACAAAAACCCTTTCGCCATCCATGACACCGTAATGATAGCCAACCTCCCTATCACCAACAAGTTAGGCCCTCGCTATGTCGGACCCTACACCGTAATACAAGTCCCAAATGCCTTTCAAGTCACCATCGACTATCACGGCGTAACTCGCACGCTCCGAACTAGATTCGTCCGAGCGTTTAAACCCCTAAAGCCACAAGACATTACCCCACCCCACACGTCCGACCCTAAATTAAACACCCCTACTCACCCCCTCACTCAGGCTACAAATATTCCCATGCAAACACCTAAGGACCTAAGCCCTCCAACACCGAACCGACAAATCTTTTCTCACCATACCCCCCCAACTAACCTCCACAAACCCCAAGCCCCCAATATCACACCCTCTTCCACCATGACACCTTCCTTCACTTCTGATATTCAAGTTCCTCCCCAACTTATCCAAGTACAAAAACCTCCACCCACAACCCCGACCACAACAGAAACCCTCCCGTCTAGCCCTGACATACCTCCACCAGGCACCACAGTGAGAAAACCACCACACCCACCCCAAACCAAGTACACCCCCAACCGCACCACACAATCTACCTCAGTAACCTCACGCTACAACTTACGCCCACGACAAACATCGTTTAAAACCTCCAGAAAACACACCCTACTAACCAAGTTCCGTAGGGCTGCCAGACCACTACCCTCCTCCTCCTCCTCCTCCTCCTCCTCCTCCTCCTCTTCTTCGTCTTTGTCGAATTCTCCCCCACAAAGGGAAAGAAGACGAATAATCACCAGCAAATCACCAACCTCATCAAACGACACACGCCCCTACCCCCAACCCTCCAACTTAAATCTACACTCCTTACCCACCCGTCTAGCCCCCCCCGCATCCGCCCCTTTCCCCTCCACGATCCCCACCACCCCACCCACACACCGACCAACCTCCTCATCTCACCGAACCCCCAACCAACCCCCCCCTAAGAAAACCCCCCCCAAAATCACCCCCGAGAAAACCCCCGCATGTCAGTTACCTATAAAACGTGCTTCCCCTCACTATAAAACATCGTCGAGCGACTCAAGTCCCACGACAAACATCTACCTTCCCACCAGGACCGCCAGAGGTAGAATAATCAACAGACCCATCAGATTTAAAGACAGCGATACAAAAATAACACCCCGTTCTGACACTAAGGACCCAAGCCACACAACACACACACCCCCTCCTTCCCACACACCTCCTTCACCCCCCTTACCTAAACCGATTGTGCGCATTGCCTCACTATATATTCCCAACCTACAACATCGCCCAAGAAAACCAAATAAAAACCAGACTCACATTCCCCCTTCATCCCCAGCTCTGTTGTCACGCGCGAATCCCCTTTCGGTAAATAACCCATTCACCACACTAAACAGACTTCCTGTCAATCCCACACACCTCACTCCGACCCCCACGGGGGAAAGCTACAAACCATTCATACGAAAGGTTAAAGTAAAGACCCCCACTGGACACTTGGCCCGTGTACCACACCCACACCAAGCCCGGGCAGCTGCCCGCCACAACACAGAGGACACATTCTTACAGGTATACATTGACCTGCAAAAGAAACCTGACCGTCGCTCTCGTGTTTGGTGGAACTTTCTAAATACCCTGGAAATGACTCACCATCACATGCTTCTTTTAACTTCACCCTTGAGGCTCGAGGACGAGCCTATAATGAAGGAGAGGGAAGTAAAATGCCCCAGAACAAGAAGCCCACCACAGAAGCCACGAGCGAACACCACACAGAAACACCCGGAAGAAAGGTCCACAGAACGAAAGGACCAGCTGACCGAGCCAGCCATTTCAGACAGGCCCAAGCCCGCAGGGCTAAGCAGCTCATGGCCACACCTTGTTACCTTTTCTAAACTGACCATTTTTCCACACCTCACGTACACTAACCCCCTCGTGTCCTACACTCCTAACTACAAAGATGATGAACAGGAATATACATTCATATTAAAAACAACCATGCCCTGTCCCGACGTTGAGCCAATGCCAACACATCAGACAGCCATAATATTTATGTATGTTCTTACATCCGAGAAGTAGATTTTATATATATCTTAGAAGTTAAAACACCCACGTTTGTTCCTAGACCTCTTATATCATTTTCCATGACTAGTATAGATATATGTAACCCGTGCCCACTGCCCAGTCGCCCCTTGCATTTGTTCCTCTAGTAACTAAGTCTATAATATTAACTGCCACCAGCATTGATACGACATGGCGGCACTGTCCTTGCTACAAAGATGATGAACAGGAATATACATTCATATTAAAAACAACCATGCCCTGTCCCGACGTTGAGCCAATGCCAACACATCAGACAGCCATAATATTTATGTATGTTCTTACATCCGAGAAGTAGATTTTATATATATTTTAGAAGTTAAAACACCCACGATTGTCCCTAGACCTCTTCTATCATTTTCCATGACGAGTATAGATATATGTAACCCGTGCTCAGTCGCCCCTTGCATTGTTCCTCTAGTAACTAAGTCTATAATATTAACTGCCACCAGCATTGATACGACATAGCGGCACTGTCCTTGCTACAAAGATGATGAACAGGAATATACATTCATATTAAAAAACAACCATGCCCTGTCCCGACGTTGAGCCAATGCCAACACATCAGACAGCCATAATTATATCTATGTATGTTCTTGCATCCGAGAAGTAGATGTTATATATTTTAGAAGTTAAAACACCCACGATTGTCCCTAGACCTCTTATATCATTTTCCAGGACGAGTATAGATATATGTAACCCGTGCTCAGTCGCCCCTTGCATTGTTCCTCTAGTAACTAAGTATTAATATTAACATTCCCTAACATCTTGTCTTGCCAGACTAAGCTTTATGAAGACCCATCGCCCCATAAATCTATGTATGCAATCCTTAGGTTAAGTATTTTTATCCGCCATTGTGTTCACCTTTTTCCATTTACTTTCCACAATTGTCATACGTCTTCCCCTTGCCTCCTTCGTATCCACAGCCCACACTACGCCAATTTACTTCGTGTCTTACACCTCTTACCCCAACCAGAGATTGTATAAGATAACCTGGTTACCAGTATCTGTCATAAGTACCCCGAAACAATAACTAAGTACCCCTACGAACTGCCGCTTTTGTTGGTATTTATATTTATATTTAATAGAAAACGCAGTTCCCAGGACCAACTAATAGTATCCATAACCCTCGGACTGATCACATAACTCTATCTTTTCCAGACTCATATACCACCCCATAGTTGCATTCCCCGGTAGCATATTTTGGCTAACGTATTCTACTGCCTTTTCAAACTTTCCATATCAAGTGTAGCCTAATGCCACCCCCACGCCCAGGGACCTTAGGGGCAAAATTTCCCTGTAGCCCTTGAACTCTCCCCCCCTCTCAGTAAGAATTCCCGCGCTTCTCGACTCTTGTCCGACCTAGCCTCTCTCTCATACCTCTTGAAGATCCTTGAATTGTCCGTTGCTAACGCTCTCCAACCTTTTATATATATACTCCTATCCAGCCTACCTTCACTTAGTAGGCCAGAACAACATTAGAACTTTACTAGCCCCTTGCATGCCATCTATTCTCTTACAACACATTCACAACCCTGCACCCAATGGTCGTCGGTGCGAGGCTAGCCGCCCCGCCAGTTACTAACTTCTATTGCCATACTTCCAGATAAATGTGGCAGAGTTAGCAACCCAGTCTCCACCACATCCAGCAAACTCTACAATTAACAACCAGCCGAGTAAAACCAGCTAGCTAAGGCACCTTCGGTTTTGGTATTAAAGACACCCACATCTGTCTCATACACAGAGGGTTATTATAAACACTGGTGATATGGCAAGCCCCTAGCCACAGCCGCCGGACGACGATCACAGAGAGAGTGCGCCCAGCTCCCCCTTTTGGCCCACCCGAGGAGGGAGACCCCCACCCCCGCGGAGGTATACCTGGCCCCTGTTTTGACTTTCGAGTCATTGCCAGGTAGCACAGGAATTCTTCCTATCAATGAACTAACCATGAATGACTAACACCTTTACTAACCTCTATTAACTCACAATAAACCATTTACCTTTCTTGCATGCTCTGATCACTAAATTAACACCTCAGATATACCATAGAATGAAGATTGAACAATCTAGAGAGACGTGCCTATCACAGCTGTCCCCATCCTCCTCGCAAAGTAGATCCAGTCTCTCTCCCCTAATTACGTCCAGTATAGCCAAAATAGTACCTCTTACTAAGGCTCAGTTATATGAAATATAAAGGCTTTCCTATAGCCCTGTGCCACAACAGTAAATACCATCTTACCTAGTCTCCATTTCTATTGAGAGCTCAATTAAGTTCATAAGACTCGAGATCCCTACTGTCTACAGGGTCCAGAACCGAGCCTATAAATCTAACTCCCGCCCCCAGTCAAATCAGTTGAAAGCTAGACACCAACCAGTGGTCACTACCCTGCAGTTTACCTCTAGCTCTGCCTTGTGTTGTTCCGGAGTTGAGAGATTCCAGATCCGGCAGACTCCGTGGCAGAGAAGACTGATAGAAGCATCTGTCCATGTACAAGTCCTAACGTGCACCTTATAACCTTCACACAAATTCGTGGGTATATAAGTGTGTAGCCAGCAACGATCATCAAGAGATCCGACTTGAGAACTTCCTACATTTTGGACCATCTGGACGGCCGAGGAACCAGTCGTTAGCCCCCAACATCACCGGAAGCAAGATAACCAGGACCAGATCTACCCATACTATTCAAGATTCATGTTGCTAGTACTAAGTGTTATAGTACTAGCTTGATACTCACTTATTAACTTTCTATAAAGTGGCTAAGACCTTGTCCAGCGCAATTCATATTTAACCATTCCATTTGGGACGTACTAAGCGATCAGTGCTCTTTAATTAACAGGCGACTTTGACTCTCGTAATTACCTTATTCAGATATTCAAACTCTAGTAATATCTAACGTCGCCCACTGATTTGTGTTCTACGTATTTCTGCTTCAAGAATATCAAACTTAGTTCAGTACCCCCATGAGGTTACTAGAGATTGCCGTGTTCTACAATACGCGTGTCTAATCCTAACTGTGAGCTGCTACTTGGGCACGCGACCAGCCAGCAAGAGGTCAAATCAGTGACATTGAATTATACGAATATATTGAGGTCTTCCAGTAAAAATATAAACTTGCTAATTAAACCAGTGATCAGAAGATTATACCTGAACGTTGGAAGTGGGAGACTAGGCTCCATCCAGATCCGCTAATGCTAGCAGTTCCCTTCTATCATTTGTTTTGTGCGAATATAACTATCTTTCTATGCTCTTTATTTCTTTACTTAAATAAACGTAAACTTGTGTCGTGTTACCGTGTGTTTATTTTGTGTTCTCTATTCCTCATACCTTGTATTGTGCATGCAGCCTTCTATACCCAGTCATTCAGAACTCACATTACCCAAGTTAAACCTGTAGAAAAACAGGGCATAACAAAGTCTATAATATTAACTGCCACCAGCATTGATACGACATAGCGGCACTGTCCTTGCTACAAAGATGATGAACAGGAATATACATTCATATTAAAAACAACCATGCCCTGTCCCGACGTTGAGCCAATGCCAACACATCAGACAGCCATAATTATATCTATGTATGTTCTTGCATCCGAGAAGTAGATGTTATATATTTTAGAAGTTAAAACACCCACGATTGTCCCTAGACCTCTTATATCATTTTTCCATGACGAGTATAGATATATGTAACCCGTGCTCAGTCGCCCCTTGCATTGTTCCTCTAGTAACTAAGTATTAATATTAACATTCCCTAACATCTTGTCTTGCCAGACTAAGCTTGATGAAGACCCATCGCCCCATAAATCTATGTATGCAATCCTTAGGTTAAGTATTTTTATCCGCCATTGTGTTCACCTTTTTCCATTTACTTTCCACAATTGTCATACGTCTTCCCCTTGCCTCCTTCGTATCCACAGCCCACACTACGCCAATTTACTTTGTGTCTTACACCTCTTACCCCAACCAGAGATTGTATAAGATAACCTGGTTACCAGTATCTGTCATAAGTACCCCGAAACAATAACTAAGTACCCCTACGAACTGCCGCTTTTGTTGGTATTTATATTTATATTTAATGGAAAACGCAGTTCCCAGGACCAACTAATAGTATCCATAACCCTCGGACTGATCACATAACTCTATCTTTTCCAGACTCTTATACCACCCCATAGTTGCATTCCCCGGTAGCATATTTTGGCTAACGTATTCTACTGCCTTTTCAAACTTTCCATATCAAGTGTAGCCTAATGCCACCCCCACGCCCAGGGACCTTAGGGGCAAAATTTCCCTGTAGCCCTTGAACTCTCCCCCCCCTCTCAGTAAGAATTCCCGCGCTTCTCGACTCTTGTCCGACCTAGCCTCTTTCTCATACCTCTTGAAGATCCTTGAATTGTCCGTTGCTAACGCTCTCCAACCTTTTATATATATACTCCTATCCAGCCTACCTTCACTTAGTAGGCCAGAACAACATTAGAACTTTACTAGCCCCTTGCATGCCATCTATTCTCTTACAACACATTCACAACCCTGCACCCCATGGTCGTCGGTGCGAGGCTAGCCGCCCCGCCAGTTACTAACTTATATTGCCATACTTCCAGATAAATGTGGCAGAGTTAGCAACCCAGTCTCCACCACATCCAGCAAACTCTACAATTAACAACCAACCGAGTAAAACCAGCTAGCTAAGGCACCTTCGGTTTTGGTATTAAAGACACCCACATCTGTCTCATACACAGAGGGTTATTATAAACACTGGTGATATGGCAAGCCCCTAGCCACAGCCGCCGGACGACGTTCACAGAGAGAGGGCGCCCAGCTCCCCCTTTTTTGCCCACCCGAGGAGGGAGACCCCCACCCCCGCGGAGGTATACCTGGCCCCTGTTTTGACTTTCGAGTCATTGCCAGGTAGCACAGGAATTCTTCCTATCAATGAACTAACCATGAATGACTAACACCTTTACTAACCTCTATTAACTCACAATAAACCATTTACCTTTCTTGCATGCTCTGATCACTAAATTAGCACCTCGGCTATACCATAGAATGAAGATTGAACAATCTAGAGAGACGTTCCTATCACAGCTGTCCCCATCCTCCTCGCAAAGTAGATCCAGTCTCTCTCCCCTAAATACGTCCAGTATAGCCAAAATAGTACCTCTTACTAAGGCTCAGTTATATGAAATATAAAGGTTTTCCTATAGCCCTGTGCCACAACAGTAAATACCATCTTACCTAGTCTCCATTTCTATTGAGAGCTCAATTAAGTTCATAAGACTCGAGATCCCTACTGTCTACAGGGTCCAGAACCGAGCCTATAAATCTAACTCCCGCCCCCAGTCAAATCAGTTGAAAGCTAGACACCAACCAGGGGTCACTACCCTGCAGTTAACCTCTAGCTCTGCCCTTGTGTTGTTCCGGAGTGAGATCCCAGAGCCGGCAGACTCCGTGGCAGATTTGGATGGAAGGACCTGCCCACGTATTTAAGAACTTCACACATATGGACACCCTGGACGGCCGCGGAACCAGTCGTTAGCCCCCAACATCATGGACGCAAGATAACCAGGACCAGACCCATCAGATACTACCCAAGATTCTCTTTAGCAGTACTACCTCTTACTGTGCTGTTTAGAGATTTCACTAATTAAATATTTCTACGAAGTGGCTAAGACCTTGCCCAGTGTAATACAGACTTAACCATTCCATTTGGGACGTACTAAGCGATCAGTGCTCATTAACCCGGGAACTGCGGGAAGACTCTTTAGAGTTCGGCCGGCGGACTGCGGGAAGACTCTCTGGAGTAAGTAAAACTAAAAATCAACTTTTTACATCGAAATTTTTTTTTTTTTATTTATTTTTTTTTTATTTTTTTTTTTTTTTTTGGCCCCTGGGCCATGCAAAATCTCAGTCCTCTACCTCCCCTCCTTCCCCACTTTCCTCCTATTCCTCAGTTATCACCTATTTTCCCTATTATTCCCTTATTCTGAGGTATATTTTCGTGCTAACATTAGCGAGTTGCAAGCAGGGTGTTGTCATCACTGATGGCCATCGAGTGCAAGAGAGAGAGAGAGAGTATCGATCGACTGTGTCTCAGTGGCCTTGGGGGAAATTGGCGGGAAAGGAGTTTGCCTCACCCATAGATTATACAACTCGCGGGCTATATCTCCGATTTTGACCATCCAAACGCTGTTTTCACTCGTTTTATTGTTGTTTCAGGTTAATACCTTTATAATCAACCCATAATAGGCGCATATGGATAATTATTAATGCTATTAATGGTACAATGAATATTTTAGTGACGAAAAACCTCAAATACGTCAGCACAGGGGGACGTTTTCATTTACCCCCGTGCGCACTTCAGAGGTTAATTAACAGGCGACCTTGACTCTCGTAATTACCTTATTCAGATATTAAAACTCTAGTGATATCTAACGTTCGCCCACTGATTTGCGTTCTATGTATTTCTGAAACAAGGATATAAAACTTAGATCAGTACCCCTCTGAGGTTACAATAGAATTCCCGTGCTCTAAAATACGCGTGTCTAATCTAGTCTGTGAACTACTACTTGTGCACCAGAGCTACCAGTAATAAATCTAACAGTGAATAGGAATCTACAAGTAACATTGATGGTCTTCGGTATATAAACCTGTTAAATCAAAGCCAGTGATCAGAAGATTAATACCTGAACGTTGGAAGTGGGAGACTAGGCTCCATCCAGATCCACTTATGCTAGTGTTGTTCCATTCTATTATATTGTCTTACACAAGTATTCTGCAGTGGTATATTAATAAACGTGATCGTGTAACTTGCTACCATGTGTTTCTTTGTGTTCTCTATTCCTCATATCTTGTATTGTGCATGCAGCCTTCTATACCCAGTCAATTAGAACTCACATTACCCAAGTTAAACCTGTAGAAAAACAGGGCATAACACTGCCTTTACTTGTGAATCCACTTTGAGTCTCTCTAACCTCTTTATTATATGTTACATGTTCTTCTATTTTATTTTTAATTGCAGTTGTCATAAATAATTTATATGATACATCTGTAAGTGCCAATGGTCTTAATTCATTCACCTTTGGTTTACTTATTTTTGGTATCATCACGGTCTTTGATTTTTTCCAAACTTCTGGTATTATGCTAGTATCTAAGATTCTATTAAAGCAGCTTGTCAATTTCTTTAAACATATATCACTTTGAATAATAGCTTTATAAAACTCAGGTTTTAGTGAATCCAACCCAGCTGCTTTCCTATTTTTTAACTTCTTCAAACTCTTTTTAACTTCTCCTATAGTTATTTTGGGTCTATCCATATATTTGATATAATTATCAATCTTAAAAGCCATATCCATGTGCTCCGTTAACTCTTCTGTTACTGTTACTGTATGGATACCGGTACTATAGTTATGGTCTTCAACTTCTGGTACTCCTATTCTTATTTTTCTTACTTCCCCCCCTTGTCTGTCTTGCATTTCTCTCTCCCTATCTTCTCTATATTGATTCTGAATATCTTGATTCCATACTTCATCAATCTTATTCTCATGCATTTTATATATATTGCTCCAGAAATTCTTTAACTCCTCAGCTGTTTCTACAACCGACTTCTGGAATGGAGAGTGGAAGAAAGGGAGCTGCCTGGTCGCAGTGGAGCCCCAGCTCAACTGTGTCACTAACGGACGGAATACAACTAAGTGTAACTAAGTGTAAGTGTAAGCAGTATCGATAAATCTACAGTTATACTACCCCTATTTTGTCGCTATTCTGTTGGTACTAATGGGTTAATATTATTAGTAGTAGACTTAGTATGGTTTGATGATGCGCGGAAGTGTATATTTGACTTGAAATAGATACATTGAAGTATTACAAACCTTCGCAAACCCATAAACAGGGAACGTGAGCAGGGTTTAGACCGTCGCGCACCCATAAACAGGGAATGTGAGGGGGAGTTTAGACCGTCGTGGAAACAGGTTACTTTTCGGTTAGGTTAGGTTAAGTTAGGTTAGGTTAGGTTAGGTTAGGTTAGGTTAGGCTAGGCTAGGCTAGGCTAATGTTAAAAATACTAAAATGCGACGGTCCTCGGTATTAAACAACACTGCATATCAAAGAAAAAAATAAAAACAACAAATTACCTGAAAAACTCGTATCTGGTTGGTGATAATTTTTTATCAAAATTTTTTTTTTTCCAGTTTCCGCGTCTGCTGAACCATCCAAAAACACGCTAAAAGGCGTGTTTTGAAGGGGGGAGGTGGGGGAGGGGTAGTATAACTGTAGATTTACCGCAGTATCTACAGAACAATCAAGTAAAGGGTACTGTACAAATTCCTTATATTCAACTACTGTATATACAAAACGTTACACAGGCGAAACGATCAACCCGCGAAACTTTTTGATGCCCCCCGGCGAAAGGCCCAAACGAAAAGACCGCCCTCCCCACGTGTCACTGTCCGAGTCCGACTGTCGCTCACTGAGGCCGAAAAGAGAAACAAATGGCGCCGGGTAAGTTTAATTTTGTCTTTATTTTCTGCTATAGGCTAGCCTATTATGAGTAGATTGATGGTAGGGATGGTTATTATTATGTGAGGGTGTGTGTTATAGATTGCTGATTGTCATATAAACCTGCAGAGGGCTGGTCTAGTACGGATAATGCTTGTATTGGTGATGTATTAAGTGGGGGGCTGAGCCGGCTGGACCCTAGCTTACGTCAAATTAGGATTCTAGGGTAAAAAAGTAATATTGGACAAGCTACGGTAGTTACCTGGATACTTTTGTCATATATACAACCTCCATGACCCATATATCATTCCTATATATGTTATTACCATTGGAGAGTCGAATAAATTTAATTAGCCAAGGCCTAGCCTATTGTTTGTGCAAGAAAGGGACAAATTGGATTTTCGGTCTCGCGTATGGGATATAATGTTCTAAATAGGCCTAGGCTATGTACTAGGCCTATAGCTTTGTCATAGAGTATTAGTCACCGCAATATATGTCTTGGTAGCATTCAAGGAGACTACTGCAGGACACTTCTTACCTCTGACCGGGTATAGGCTATCCTAGTGTTTACTACCCTGTAATAATAATAATAATAATAATAATAATAATATTTATTCAGTTAGCAATTTACAGAGTTGGTACCACATAGTTTGTTACAAATATGACATGTACCAGCCTTGCATAATTCCAACTAAGGATAGCCCAATAAGGCCGTTAGGCGTATTTCCATTGGGGTCCTTGTAAGGACCCCTTTGAAAGGACATTAGCCTAACCTAACAACCTTACCTAACCTAACCTAGTATTATAGGTGGGGGCTGCCGTCCCCACACCCCCGCTTTGACTTAGATTTTTGGTGTATTGTCTGTGAAATGGGTATTTTTCAATTTGTTGATAACGATTATCCTCCATGCGGACTAAATGGAGAAAAATATGGCGAATCTATTGGTGCCTATTTTCCCTAATAAATTGTTTGATAATTATCCCGAATAGACTCGCAGCGTTATTATACATAATTTATTAGGGAAAGTGAAGCTCTATGGAATCCTTATAATATACTCACATAGATTCCGTTGTGGTAGAATAGTTTTGATAAGTTTTGTAATTCTCGATTATGTCGATAAAAATAGAGTCCCGCGCGTAAACAAACTCTTCTTCTTCACTCCCGGAATCTTGAGAGCTCCGCTACGGACGTGTTCGCAATGGAGTACACTCGCTACGGTAAAGTGTTATGTTCTACAAAGATGTTACTGTATGTCTAATATACACATTTGCAACATTACATTGTGCTTGTATTTATGTTTCATAGTTTTGCCGGTATTTGTTCAATCCTTTCTGGCATTTTTCTTTCCCATTTCCCTTGTAGTTTTAGTATTATTACATATATTTGCTCTTGCGCACGAATCGGCGCATATTGTTGCCATTCCTTCTCTCAGCTGACAGAAACGTCAAACAGCCCGGCAGATTTGTAACTGTCATGGCCGCTTGTGCAGGTTGTAGTCTCTCCTGTCAGAAATTGGGGGACATTTTGCGAACCAAGGAAGCTACATGGGATTTTCTTGTTCAGCATAAGTTAGTCTTGGCAACTGGTAAGTGTACTACATGTGGCAGTGAATTGCAAGTGAGTGAAAATAGACAACAAAAGAAGTATAGATGTGACAAACGGAATAAAGAATACGTTCACCATGCACTCAGGAAATCACGATGTAGGTATAATGTTAGTGCTGTGAAAGACGCATTCTTTGAAAATGCCCACATCCCCATTCCCAAAGTCCTCAATATTTGTGTATTGGTTCTGCATAAACAAATTACCTTATCAAGATGTAGTCCTTCAGTGCGATGTTGGCCTCAGTACGTTAGTTGACTGGTATTAATACACCAAAAATCTGTCTACAGATGTCAAATAGCGGGGGTTTGGGGTCGGCAGCCCCCACCCATAATACTAGGACTAGGTTAGGTTAGGTAAGGTTGTTAGGTTAGGCTAATGTCCTTTCAAAGGGGTATAGGCACCCATAATACTAGGTTAGGTTAGGTAAGGTTGTTAGGTTAGGCTAATGTCCTTTCAAAGGGGTATAGGCACCCATAATACCAAAAAGATGTCAAATAGCTGGGGTCTACCCATAATACTAGGTTAGGTTAGGTAAGGTTGTTAGGTTAGGCTAATGTCCTTTCAAAGGGGTATAGGCACCCATAATACTAGGTTAGGTTAGGTAAGGTTGTTAGGTTAGGCTAATGTCCTTTCAAAGGGGTATAGGCACCCATAATACCAAAAAGATGTCAAATAGCGGGGGTGTGGGGGCGGCAGCCCCCACCCATAATACTAGGTTTGGTTAGGTAAGGTTGTTAGGTTAGGCTAATGTCCTTTCAAAGGGGTATAGGCACCCATAATACTAGGTTAGGTTAGGTAAGGTTGTTAGGTTAGGCTAATGTCCTTTCAAAGGGGTATAGGCACCCATAATACCAAAAAGATGTCAAATAGCGGGGGTGTGGGGGCGGCAGCCCCCACCCATAATACTAGGTTTGGTTAGGTAAGGTTGTTAGGTTAGGCTAATGTCCTTTCAAAGGGGTATAGGCACCCATAATACTAGGTTAGGTTAGGTAAGGTTGTTAGGTTAGGCTAATGTCCTTTCAAAGGGCTATAACCTAGGCACCCATAATACTAGGTTAGGTTAGGTAAGGTTGTTAGGTTAGGCTAATGTCCTTTCAAAGGGGTATACGATAGTAAACACTAGGATAGCCTATACCTGGTCAGAGGGAAGAAGAGTCCTGGTGTAATCTCCTTGAATGTTGAGTGTCTGAAATTATGCAAAATCCGAGCCAAGTTTCGACAAAACTTGGCTCGGATTTTTAGAAAATGCGCTTTTGAGTCTCTGAAATTATTGAAAATCCGAGCCAACTTTCGACAAAACTTGGCTCGGATTTTTAGAAAATGCTCTTTTCAGTGTCTGAAATTATGCAAAATCCGAGCCAACTTTCGACAAAACTTGGCTCGGATTTTTAGAAAATGCTCTTTTGAGTCTCTGAAATTATGGACAATCCGAGCCAACTTTCGACAAAACTTGGCTCGGATTTTTAGAAAATGCTCTTTTGAGTGTCTGAAATTATGCAAAATCCGAGCCAAGTTTCGACAAAACTTGGCTCGGATTTTTAGAAAATGCTGTTTTGAGTCTCTGAAATTATTGAAAATCCGAGCCAACTTTCGACAAAACTTGGCTCGGATTTTTTGAAAATGCTCTTTTCACTGTCTGAAATTATGCAAAATCCGAGCCAACTTTCGACAAAACTTGGCTCGGATTTTTAGAAAATGGTCTTTTGAGTCTCTAAAATTATTGAAAATCCGAGCCAAGTTTCGACAAAACTTGGCTCGGATTTCGGAAAAGTGGCATTTTTGGCATTTCACACATTCCTATTCTTCATTATTTTACTATATTACTTTAACCCCTCATTTTCCCTGATCTTCATAGCCCTCCCCACTATCGGGGGGAGTTATCTTAAGATTGTTGGATAATGGGGTTATATAGGGTTTCTCCCACAGTGGAATTATAACTAATAGCATCAAAACTACCATTGCCAAAAACAATTGGCCAAAAAAACACTCAAATAAGGCTGCGAGTCTATTCAAGATAATTACCAATTGTTTCTCATAACGTCTTACCTCGTGGGGCCGCGGTCTCCTGCTTGTGTCACATGACAATACTTTCAGAGGGTCCGGGCCCTAGTACAGGTATACGGATACTCCAGCTAGATTGTGTAATGAGGTGTATGTACTGTAATATGTTTGTGTAACTGGTTGTTTGTATCTTCGGAAAAACTAAATAAGATGGTCACCAATTTTCCCATGGATTTTTTAATTTTTCCCTGTTAGTTTTCACCAATATATAGTGTTTGGAAATAATTACAACCCTCGGCGAAACCGGTTTCCCCATTATACAACGATCTTAAGACATGCCGCCCGATAGTGGGGAGGGCTATGAAGTACAGGGAAAATGAGGGGTTAAATGCGTAAAACGGCGATTAAAACGTTGTTTAGCAAAACTTGGCTCGGGTTTTAAGGTATTTCAAAGGCCAAAAACCCAATATTTCGAAAACCCGAGCCAGGTTTTGGCCAAAGCTGGCTCGGATTTTGAGAGTTTGTAGACAATAAAATTACAGTAACCTCATTTAGAAATTTGGCTCAGGTTTCCCGAAATTGCAAAGCCATAAAACCCGAATTTTGGAAAACCCGAGCCAAGTTTTAATAATAATAATAATAATAATAATAATAAGCATGTTACTTATTTCTCATCAGCGCCAATTTTTCCGAAGAATTCACTAGCGCTCGAAAAGAGAAAGAAAAAAGAACAAAAATCAATGCATCAAAAGAAGGCTTATATACAACACACATTTAACAATCACTAGCAGTGGCAAAATAGCCTAAACTCTATAGCCATCTGTCATGACACCTCTCTCAAGATCATAGCTTCTCTCAAAGAGAAAAGTCTTAAGTTGTCTCTTGAAGCATTCAACAGAACTCAGTTGTCTCATGGACAGCGGCAACCTGTTATACAACCTCGGAGCCATGTAGGAGAATGACCTCTCAAAGAAAGAAGACTGCTGCAAAGCCCTTGGTTCATCAAGACGAAAAGGGTCATTGTCATGACGCACAACTACACCATGGTGTGCCGGTGGGCGCCTGAGCAGCTCCGCAAGGTACCTAGGCTCACCAAATTTGAGAACCTTAAAAGTCACCAAACACAACTTAAATTCTATTCTTGCTCTTACTGGCAGCCAGTGCAGTTCTATGTGAAGAGATGTAGTAGGAGTTCTAGGTGGAACACCAAAAATTAGTCTTGCGGCCCTGTTAAGAACAGACTGAACTTTCTTCAAAATATAATTTGGAAGACCCACCAACAGGGCATTGCAATAATCAACACGAGAGAAGACCAATGAGTGAACCAACGTCAGGAGGCAACGTCTGGTTATAAACGGCTTCACCAAATAGAGATTTCTGATGTGCAAGTAACAACTTTTAACTATCTGGTTTACATGCTCTTTGAAATCTAATCGGGAGTTCACATATACACCCAGATTTCGAACAAAGTTGGCCGGTCGCAGCTGAGATCCACCCACATTGATGGAGAGGGCA
Organism: Lithodes maja; assembly: GCA_037953745.1. Taxonomy (NCBI): domain Eukaryota; kingdom Metazoa; phylum Arthropoda; class Malacostraca; order Decapoda; family Lithodidae; genus Lithodes; species Lithodes maja. The sequence continues at coordinate 80,823 of JBAKBP010002389.1, read as the reverse complement.
CCTACTATATCATCAGCTCTTCTATTTCCTCGGATGATGAGAATATCAGTTTTACCATCATTTAGTTTAAGTTTTCTCGCTCTCATCCACTTCTTGATATCAGACATCAACAATTCCATCTTACTCCGTATATCAACTATATTTGTGATTCTCACATAAATCTGGGTGTCATCTGCATAAAAGTGAAAGGTGACATTATGTGCACGAAGCAGAAGAGACAAACTGCTAATATAAATTATAAATAGGATAGGACCCAAAACTGATCCCTGCGGAACACCATACTGCAGGGGTGTCGAGTCCGAGACCACTTGATTTACCATCACACTCTGGGATCTACCTGACAAGTACGACCCAAGAAGCAAGAGAGCGGAGTCACGCACACCACAATCATAAAGATCACTCAATAACAACTCGTGATCCACTGTGTCAAAAGCCGCAGAGAGATCAAGCAAGACCAATAGTGAGGCCACACCATTGCAAATGTTCTCAACTAGATCATTATGTACTCTAATCAATGCTGTTTCAGTTAAATGATGCTGTCGGTAAGCAGACTGAAAAATTGGGATAGTTTCATTCTGCTGAAGTAGTGGTTGTAATTGGTCAAGTATTGCACGCTCTAATATCTTTGATATGAAGGACAGGTTGGAGACAGGACGATAGTTCAACATGTTCTCAACATCAAGTCCAGGTTTCTTTAGAGTAGGTCGGAGTAGTGCATGCTTTTCAGAATGTGGGAAGCTACCTTCAGAGAAGCACTTACTAATTATTTTGGAAATAAACTCAACTGTGTGATCATAGACTCTTGGTAGCTTGGAAACATTTATGGGATCCAACGGGCAAAATGTTTTATTGAGGTTTCTTATGTAGGACGAGATCATGTCCACCTCTACTGAGTGAAAGGATGAGAGGACATTATTAGGAATGTGTCGGGGTTGGAGTACAACTGAAAGTTCTTCACCAACAGAAGCATCATCCAGTTCCTGTCTTATGCGAGTTATCTTGCCAGCAAAAAATGCCACAAAGTTGGCAGCCAACTCGGCATCAGGTACAGAAGGTCTTAAGCTGACTCTTGTTTTTCCAAGTAAACTGTTTACAATTAAAGCCAACCTCCTCTGGTCGTTACCACACGAGTCAACTTTTCCCTGATAATACACTTTCTTTTCATCTTTGATTTTGTGGACCACAGCTCTTCTGGCTGACAGATATTGCAACCATGTAGAGTCTGTTTTATTTTTCCGCCATTCACGTTCAGCTCTTCTACGCGCTCTTCTAAGAAATTTAACTCGAGTGCTATACCAGGGCGAATCATCTCGTACTATGATTTTCTTCTCTACTTCTGGACAGTGATGATCGAACACTAATTTAAGTGCATTTCCATGTACCTCCACCAGCTCATCTGAAGTAAGGTTGGAAGTATCAATACTTCCCAAGTACTGTTTTACTTCACTGCTAGCCAAATTTAGGTCTGCATTTTTATAATTTTAAATCTGATTACTTTTTCATGTGTGAGTGGCTTAGGAAAATCAAAGCTGAAAGTAATCAAAGCATGATCAGAGGTATTAGGGTCAGCATTCTCAACATCAACATCCAGAACACCACCACAACCCACAGGAGAGAAAACAAAGTCAAGGGTGTGTCCTAAGATACGAGTTGGGTGGGACACATGGTTTACAAAATTGTTCTGATCAGTCAACTCAAGGAACTCAGGAGAGAATGGCTTCAGATGAGGGCTGTCAACCCAGTAATTAAAATCTCCACATATCAAAAGTCTTCCGGTTTTAGCAGAAAATTCCTCGAGAAACTGCCCAAACTCTTCCATAAAACCCCTATCTGTGCCACGATGGCCAGGCCTATAGACAACTGCCATTCTTAGAATTTGTTGATGGAGTTTTATTTCCACTTCCAACAGTTCATAATAAAGAGGGGCTGGGTTATGGCTTATTTGCAAGATATTCACCAGAGATGTGGAGTAGACAACTGCCACTCCACCACCCGGATGATCTCCCCTAGGCCTAGGAACATTTATTATGGAATGGGTTTTAGGCAATGCCGCCTGGATAATATTCAGATCTGACTCGAACAACCAGGTCTCAGTGAGACATAATACATCATGGTTACGTTCATCCAAGATCTCGCAAATATGATCCATTTTGTTACGCAAGGAACGAACATTCAACAGACCCAGTTTCAACCGGCTCCCATGTGCATTTTTCAGTTTTTTGAACCTACAAAATTGGTGTTCTCAATAACTTTATTTCTCTGAGCTGTCATTAAAGGACAATTTCTACTTGAGGCGAAATGATTTGGCGGCTCCGTAACTGATGTGGAGCTCATACAATTTATACATTTGGGGGAAGTCTTGTTGGTGCAGTCTTTTGAGTTATGAGTACCGGCACAGAAGTTGCATTTTGGATCCTCATTTTTCCGATAACACCTGTCACTGGTATGACCAAAGCCCTGGCAATGGTAACATTGTGTTACCCAGAAGCGATCGTATGCACGACATCTCACAAGTCCAACATACACAGAATTGCCATCATCCACAATGGAAGAGCGTATTTCAGGTGACATTTTTACTACCGCAATCTTAGTGTGTGCATCACTCTTTTGCTTAGTGAATAGCAAATTCATAGCTAAGCCATCGTCGACCAGGGACTTTATTCTTGGGTTCTTGTTGAGGATGCTGGGAATGATCTCATTATCCTCAGCGTCATTAGCAATGCCTACCAGAGTCATTTTTGGCATCATCTTCTTTGGTTCGGAGACACTGAAGGCACTGTCCACCCCCAAACACTGATTGATGGCCCTTCCTGCATCTTCTTTGGCTTTCTTGGATGGAAGTCGTACCACCAGTACACCTGAATCAGTTCTAGTTAACTTGTTAACCGGAACCGAAGCCAAAGCAGTCTCGATTGCCTTTGTATCTGGTGGGCTTACTGGCTCGGAGGATCGGTCTTTTAGCTTCACTACCAGGACCTGATGGTCCCAGACAGTTTTTTTCTTTCCACCATCTACCACCTCAGTGGTGCGTTTGGTCGGCTCCTTTTTGGTCTCTACTGTTTCCCTCACTACCTTTTCCTTGCTCTTCAATACCTGCACTACATTCTTCTCAAACTCTCTTTTCTCTTTTTCTCTCTCTTCCACCTGCTCCTTCATGATTTCTTCCAATGCATCCACCTTAGCATTCCCCACCCTTGTCCACTCATCTTTCTCCTCACTTATTACTCCCTTTACTTTCTCACTTAAATGGCCCTCATACTCCTTTAGCTGCTCCTTGAGTGCCATGTTCTCTGCCTCCAGCTCATCTACTTTCCTTATTACAGCATCTAGGTTAGCAATTAATGGCCCATCTGCAGTTGCTACTGAACTGGCTCCACATATTTCTGTCAGTGACTCCACCTTCACACCTATATCTCTCCTCCAATTCTCCATAACTCCCTTCCATCTTAACAGACCCATCATCTGTCTCTTCACTACAGTCAATTGATCCTCCACTTCATTACCCTCTGCCAGAAATCCCTCAAATTCATAGCTCTCTTCATCTCCCAATAAACTCTGCCTCCGTTTGCCTTGGCCGGCCATTGTTTATATTTATGTAGCCTACAATTAAAAATATACAAAACACTTAATAAAATTAGAGTAAAATTAAACTACTACCTGGGATAAACCCAGGTAGCGCCGCCCCCGTTTGTGTCACCCTATCTTGAAAAAAGAATAAATGGAAAAAATAAATAGAAATCGGTGTTTGCGAGGTCACCACGAGCAGGTGGGGTACGACTTGATTACCTTCCAAAGAAGGTAACCCAACCGAGGTGTCGCAAGTACTAGGCAAAGATGAAATGTGAAAACTTTAACCGTGTTTTGGGCCTTCAGCAGTAGCAGATACGTCACTCGGAAAACTAAACCCCATTGGTTACGATACTGCCACTGCGCAAAACTTGGCTCGGATTTTGCGAGTTTTAAGAGTAAACCAATTACAGTAACCTAATTTAGAATTTTGGCTCATGTTTCCCTAACCCACCGGCCCCGGCTATATATTATATATATATTCCTCGAAATCCGGGTGTTTTGGCCGAAAAACGTCTAGGCTAGGCTACCGTATATTCGTTAATCAGACTGCTTCCCGCATTCCCGCGCATCCCCAAGCGTAGCTGTGTTATTTACCTGTAAAATGGCCTTAAGTAGAGCTCTCTAAGTCAACTGGGTGAGCTGTGATGATGATTTCATTGGAGATAACTTTATGGCCAAACCAGCCACTTTACACCACTTTTCGATACTGAACAACAACATACAGGCACACACGAACAAGCGACGCTCTCCTTCTTGTGGCTGGAGATGCGGAGCGTCGGTCCAGCCGGCTGTTGTTTACATGCGTCGGACCGACGCCTCGCACACGAAGCTCACAGGCTTTCAAGCAATGGTACAATGTAGTACCACCCGGGTTCCTGGGGCCAAAAAAAAATGGTACACGTGTGTACCAACCGGGTTTGAAGGGCTAAATTGCAAACCCCAAAAAGCATAATTTTGGAAAACCCGAGCAAATTTTTGGCAAAACTTGGATCGTATTTTGAGAATCGAAAAAGATTAACTAAATGTCGGAAATCGGCTCATGATTTCCCTAATTGCAAAGACATAGGCTTATAACCAGATTATCGAAAACGTAACACTTATTTAAATCATAAATATCCAGTAACATGACCTAGTACATTGGATACAAGCCTAATCCACACCTAACGCCTACAATGTGTCCGTAGTACCTAGTAGGCCTACGTGGGATACAACATGGCGGTTGGGCCGGCGCCCATTTAGTAGCCTACCGGTATTCGGCCGTATCTGTAAATACGAATGCGAGTCACTTCGAGCGAATTCCTGATTAAGCGGATGCACAATCTAACCTAATTAACCTAACCCAACCTATGGGCAGGTGGAGTTAGTGTTGACTAAAAAGCTGGTGGACAGACCTCGGGAGACAGGTGAAAATGGCGTGTGTACGAATCGGTGCCGTCTATAGGAAGGTATTGACAACCATGTTACGACAAAATTCCATTTTAGTACCATATATTTTTATTAGGTTTTGCCGAGGCTTAAAAAACATTTTCATATTATGTTTAGAGCATATAAAATCCATATTTGTTTTCAAATATTGCAAAATAATTGGTGACCAACTTATTTAGTTATACCTACTGTATCTTCTTGGATTTGCTTTGGGTGTTGGTCTATGACATGTGTGTTGTTCTACAAGATGATGGAATTTCTTTGTTTATTTTGACATGGGTGTGAAGTGGGTAGTTGGGCATGTGAAATTTGTAGGGAGGAAGGTCTGTTTAGGCTATTGTATATAGCTTTGGAGGGTTTCTGGGAGAGTTTGGGCAAGGAGGTATTTGGGGCCATAGCAGTTTCTTCGGAGAGGGAGTTCCAGAGCTCTGCTATTCTACAAGAGAAGAAGCGTTTTCGGGCTTCTACTGATACATGTTGGATCTGTATCTTGTACCTGTGGCCCCTGGTGCCTACTTTCGGTGCTAGTGTGAAGAGGTCGGTGGGTGCGATAGGTGAATTGCCATGGAAGATGTTGTGGCAGAGTATGAGGTCGCTCCTTATCAGTCGGCCCTGTACAGAGAAGAGGTATAGACTTTGTAGTCTCTCATTGTAGGGAAGACCTTCCAGTCCGTGTATTTGTTTGGTCCATCTTCTCTGAACGGACTCCAGGCGTTTGAGGTCCATGGAGTAACCCAGGTTCCAGACAGGGGATCCGAACTCTATTATGGGGCGGATGTCGGTGGTGAGGAGGTTCATCATGAAGTCTGGAGTTTGGCACACTGTACTTTTAAGAAGAGTGGAGGCAATTCCTCCTGCTTTCTGGGTAGTTTCCCGGATATGTTGGTGGAACTTTAGGTCTGTGGAGATTTTTACACCTAGATCGGAGTGGGCTTGCGAGGGTCTTATGGTTACCTTGAAGAAGGTATGTGGGCAGGTGATCTGGTGAAGCGTAGGTGGGCACACTTCCCTGGGGAAAACTCTAAGCCCCAGGAGGCTGCAGTTGCAGCTAGGGTGTTTATGTCCTCCTGAAGTTGTTCTTGGGTTAGGAGCGGGGATGAGGATTGCAGGTATAGCTTCAGGTCGTCAGCGAATATCTTGAACTTGCTGTGCAGTCTTAAGCCAATGTAGTTGACAAAGAGGAGGAATAGTAGGGGTCCTAGGACAGATCCCTGGGGGACTCCACTTAGCACTGGTCTTGAAGAGCTTGTGGTTCCGCTCACACAGACTTTCATGGTCCGACCACACAGGAAGCTGATGATCCAGTTGAGTAAGTGACCTGAAATACCAATACTCTGCAACTTGTCAATGAGCGTTTGGTGGTGGACTCTGTCGAAGGCCTTCGTGAAGTCGAACAGAATTAGGTCTACCAGCTCCCCACGGTTGTACCAGTAGGTGATGTAGTTGTAGGTAAGTAGGAGCTGGTCGGTAACTGATCTGTTCTCCCTAAACCCAAACTGGTTGTTGGTGAGGACCATGTGATCATGGAAGAATCTGTAGAGTTCTTTGGTGACAATTCTCTCCATGGTTTTGCATGCTACAGATGTGAGGCTGATGGGTCTGTAGTTCAGGGGGTTTGTCCTTGGTCCTTTCTTGTATATTGGGGATACAGTCAGGCCCCCCAATACGCGAGAATAGGGGCGACAGGAGGCATCGCGTATTGGGAATCCGCGTATTATGGACCTAACTTTAAATAGGAATAATTAGATATGGGTGACATCTCTCAATTATGGCCTATTTTCAAAAATTTTGGCCTTATTTTCGACATTTTTGGCTCTACAGTACAGTCTATATCTTATATATAATAAGAACAATGAATAAAAATATGAAACCTTACCTTAAAATTAGTAGTAGATAGGCTAGGACTAGGACCGTAGGACTTCACGATTTTCTCCAACTTCTCCCTCCCTGACCAAATCGTACGAACAGTTTACTCTGACAAGCCTATTGCACAGTTTCCTTCTCCTTTTTTCTTGCGATCCAACACTTCCACCTTCATTTTGTGTGTTATCTTCTTATATTGGCGTGGCATGGCGAAAAAAGTGGCAGGCACTACAAACGTTTGGTCACTCCGCACGGCTATGAGCGCTTGAGCGGGACTGTGGGAGGGAGGGAGGGAGGGTAAGCGGGAGGGAAGGCAGGCGTATGCCCGTCTTCTTCTTTTTTCAGAGCTACTCCTGGGCCTCGCGAAACGTAGACGTGCTCGCGTATCAAGCGGGAATAGCGGATTTGGCCCCTTCTTAGCTCTCGATTCGTGTATTGTGGTACCACCTCGCGTAATTAATGTTTAATTAATTAATGTTATTTTCGAGGGGTCACTCGTGTATTAGGGTTTTCGCGAATTGTGGAATCGCGTATTGGGGGGGGCTGACTGTATATGGGAGGTTTTCCATAGGGAGGGAAGTTGTTCAGAGGTCATTGAGAGGTTGAATAGTAGGGTGAAGGGTACTGCTAGTTCGGCGGCACATTCTTTCAGTAGTCTGGGGTGTATGGCATCCGGGCCCATTGCACTGTCTGGTTTGAGTTGCTTTATTTTTTCTTCAATTTCCTGTGTGTTGAAGTGTATGGATTCAAGACTACCAGGACAGGTTTGGTGAGGTGCGGGAGCTTGGAGGTGGACGTTAAGAAAGACGCTTGCAAAGGCATCAGCAAAGGATTCTGCCATGGCTATGGGAGAGTCGGTTAGGTGGCCATTTAGGGTCAATGGTCCTACCTTCGGGCGGTCAGATTTTTTTTGCCTTATGTAGGAGTAGAAGAGTTTGGGTTTTGAATTAGCTGTTTTTCGTAGGAGATCTGGAGATTTAGGTTTTGTGAGCAGTACATGTCACTGAGCTCCCTAAAGCGGGAGAGGGATTGGAGTGCTTGAGGGGAATTTCTGCCATGGATGGACCTCTGTTGCTTGTACTCCCTCCATTTGGCACTGCGGAGCTTGGACAGAGGTTTCGATTGTAGTTTGGTCCACGGAGGGGGCATTTCAGTTTTGGGCAGTTTTTTGACTGGGATGAATTGACTGACTAGGTTGTTGAGAGTGTCAGTGATGTATACTGTACGTAGAAGTTGTCCACATCCCTCGAGTCAATCTCAAAGTCCCAGTCAACCCTGCGGAGCACTTCTCTAATTCTCTTGTAGTTTCCTTTGGGCCAGTCATGGATTTCGGTGGGAGGGGTGCAGGCGGTGGTGGTGTCGGCTTGGAAGAGATAGTGGAGTCCTACTAAAGCATGTCCGCAGCGGGGAAATGGAGGGTAAGTTGTCACATTTAGTATCCTGTCATCCTCTGACGTTAGCACCAGGTCCAAGGTGTTTCCCGAGCTTAGGAAGGCTAGTGTCCTTGAATATTATCTATGTCTTTACTCTTTACCGCTGTATTTTAAATTATTTTTCCCTACACTTTGTGGGTTAAATAAGGGTGGAAGGAAAAATGGCGGCCATCTTGGATCAGCTGAGAACTAATACAGTCAGCCCCCCCAATACGCGATTCCACAATTCGCGAAAACCCTAATACACGAGTGACCCCTCGAAAATAACATTAATTAATTAAACATTAATTACGCGAGGTGGTACCACAATACACGAATCGAGAGCTAAGAAGGGGCCAAATCCGCTATTCCCGCTTGATACGCGAGCACGTCTACGTTTCGCGAGGCCCAGGAGTAGCTCTGAAAAAAGAAGAAGACGGGCATACGCCTGCCTTCCCTCCCGCTTACCCTCCCTCCCTCCCTCCCACAGTCCCGCTCAAGCGTCATAGCCGTGCGGAGTGACCAAACGTTTGTAGTGCCTGCCACTTTTTTCGCCATGCCACGCCAATATAAGAAGATTAACACACAAAATGAAGGTGGAAGTGTTGGATAGCAAGAAAAAAGGAGAAGGAAACTGTGCAATAGGCTTGTCAGAGTAAACTGTTCGTACGATTTGGTCAGGGAGGGAGAAGTTGGAGAAAATCGTGAAGTCCTACGGTCCTAGTCCTAGTCCTAGCCTATCTTCTACTAATTTTAAGGTAAGGTTTCATATTTTTATTCATTGTTCTTATTATATATAAGATATAGACTGTACTGTAGAGCCAAAAATGTCGAAAATAAGGCCAAAATTTTTGAAAATAGGCCATAATTGAGAGATGTCACCCATATCTAATTATTCCTATTTAAAGTTAGGTCCACAATACGCGGATTCCCAATACGCGATGCCTCCTGTCGCCCCTATTCTCGCGTATTGGGGGGGCTGACTGTACTGTATTTTTCACTTTTTTACCGTATTTTTATTATTTTTGTCATAGGCTATTCTATATCAATGTTAACCCTGAGGGGGTCTGGGGGCCGAAGCCCCAGGTTAGGTTAGGGTAATGACAAAATATGGTTTTAGGGGGCATGTTTTAATATTGCAAAATATTGGGTAAAAATGAATTTGCAGAAGGACAAACAGTCAATAGCCTATAAAGGAGCCGGACCACAGCTGGGATCTTATTTCTAATGGTAGTTTTGGGGTCCTATAATTTTATGCTTCATTGCTATAGGCCTATACTTTCTATCCACCGGAAAATATTTTTTGTCTTGGGTTTTTTATTTTTTTATTTATTTTTATTTTTGTTTTAAGCATTAACCTAACCAAAAAACCTAACCTAACCTAAATGTATTTGGGGGCTATTAGGTTAGGTTAGGTTAAGTTTTTTGGTTAGGTTAGCCTAATGCTAAAAAAATAAATAAAGTCAAGAAAAAAAAAATCCGGTGGATAAAAAGTATAGGCCTATAGCAATGAAGCATAACCTGATAGGAACCCAAAACTACCATTATAAATGAGATCCCAGCTGTGGTCCGGCTCCTTAATATTGACCGGAAAAACACCTTAACCCTTCAAACCCGGTTGGTACACACGTGTACCATTTTTTTTTGGCCCCAGGAACCCGGGTGGTACTACATTGTACCATTGCTTGAAAGCCTGTGAGCTTCGTGTGCGAGGCGTCGGTCCGACGCATGTAAACAACAGCCGGCTGGACCGACGCTCCGCATCTCCGGCCACAAGAAGGAGAGCGTCGCTTGTTCGTGTGTGCCTGTATGTTGTTGTTCAGTATCGAAAAGTGGTGTAAAGTGGCTGGTTTGGCCATAAAGTTATCTCCAATGAAATCATCATCACAGCTCACCCAGTTGACTTAGAGAGCTCTACTTAAGGCCATTTTACAGGTAAATAACACAGCTACGCTTGGGGATGCGCGGGAATGCGGGAAGCAGTCTGATTAACGAATATACGGTAGCCTAGCCTAGACGTTTTTCGGCCAAAACACCCGGATTTCGAGGAATATATATATAATATATAGCCGGGGTCGGAGGGTTAAAACACACTAATCAATGAAGGAACTGATGAGAAAAAGGATTACAGTATAGGCCTAATACAAAAAACACATAGGCTAGACCTATGTGACCAAAAATCCAATTTGACCCAAGAAAGAGTAGGACTAGCCTACCAGTATCCGGTAATAGCCCATGGTAATTTCGCAAGCCGTGGCATAGTCAGTAGAGGCTGTAGAGCGTCGGCTGCTGATCAAAGGGTCGGTGGATCAAACCCGCGCTGTCTAAAATGTTATTGGTAGATGTCAAGTCCGGGCAACCTGACCTAGGCTAGCGATTCGTGACAAACGCCTAATGTTCATGGCCACCCACAAATCGATCCTTAAATAGATTAAAATATTAAGATACTTTAGGGATAACAGCGTTATTTTTTTTTTTGAGAGTTCTTATCGAAGAAAAATTTTGCGATCTCGGGAATTACGGCGTCTGGCAAAAGAAATAAAAAAAATCGGACCAGTAACTTCGGCCCACTTTTGGTAAGGGCGTTGGCGGGCGTTTCGTCTTTTTATTTACAAAAGTTGTACGCTCCCAAGTTACGTTCATGTGTAGAAGTACGTCTTAGGCTATTTGACCTTTTATTTATTAAATTTTATAGAGTCCGGCAGCTATGGTACCGGTAAATATAGCATAACAATTTTGCATTTTGTGAGGAAAGCACCAAATTTGGCACACTAGTAGACTATCATATTATGAACAGATTTGGATATTGGGCCATCTCAAATTTAGTCCCTGATGGCTGTGGCAGCAATTTTCCAAAATGGCCACTATAGCGGTTACTATAATTTCACAAACCCTAGGGGTGGCTGACTCGAGGCAGAGCCTGAACAGAAACAAACAGTTCAAGTTCTAATTCTTAGGGTCCGGGACTACTTTTGCGTTCCATCGGCCCTTTCTCTGTCTCGTCTTGAGTAGTCTAGTAGGTGAATTTTACAAGGGGAGGAGGATTCCTAGCACCTGCTCCCAGAAGGATAAGTAAGACAGTAAAAGAGACAGACAGAAATGGCTAAGGTGATCTAATGATAGAAAACTAACATAGATACACACTTAACCCTCTCACGACCATATGACGCAGAGGTTGCCAGATTAGCAATAAGAAATAGTTCTTTTACTCTTATAATTACCTCTCCAAAATTAGTTTTCTGCCCACAGCTAACTCAAAGACAACTGCAGAGGTTAAAGTAACTAAACTAAAGGTTTCTAAATACCCCTGATGGTAACAAAGGCTTTAAAGTATCCCTAATAGGCTCAAAATTGCGTCAAGAACGTGAGAGGATTAACACCCCTCTACTGTATTTTAGACTAATTGTGGGAGAACCTATTTTTTTAGACTTTACCACTTGGTTCTTGTTTAGTTTTGTTGTCACTACTGTAGTTCTATTTGCCTCATAATTATACACTGTATGCATGCTACAGAGATTGTATCCAAAAGTATTAGTACAGGTCGCCCTTAATTTACAATTGGGTTACGTTCCTGAAAACCCGATCTTAACCCGTCAAGCGCGATAGGCCTCACGGAAGGCTTACCATAGGGAACGCGATAGGCCTCACGGAAGCAAGACCATAAAAAAAGCCTTCCAAAACATCCCAGGGGCTATCAAAACAAAGGAATTTGTCTCTAGGTGAGATAATTCCCCTCTAGTACTCATCCATGTGTTTCTCACCCCCCCCCCCCCCCCCTCCTTTCCCACCTTATTCCCCCTCCTCAATTATCACCTATTTTTCCTCTTATTTTCATCATTTATCGGGTATTTTTCTCTCCCGTGATAATGTAGCACAAGTGGGTTGCATAAAAGATCGTTATATAACACCCACATCGCCCGTTCGCCTCAGTTGACTCACAGACAGCGAGAGGGGAGGGTTGCCTGTGGCCAATATCTTCGTTTTTCACCACCCAAATACTTTTCCAACTTATTTTAGCACTCTTGAAGGTTCATATATACAGTACATCATAAATGTAAAATAAAAGCATACTGAAAACAAATAATGCTCTACTGTATATTGTAAATATAACAAATTCTGTCAGAATCCAAGGCTAGACATGCACAAATAAGTACCCTTGCCCCTAGGGTCTTTTCACGTTTAACAGTTTAAATAGAAAAATTGTATAGCAAACCCTAAAATTAATCGGGTAAATGGGGATGCGTTCTGGGACCAGCCCAAACCCAAACACCTAAAAACCTATAATTTTATCGTAAATTGGGGCATTGGATAGTGAGGGAGATCTGTACTCCATTTGAGAACTTAAAAACTATACATACAGTAGCATAAAGGTTGATATAACATTATTCTAACCAAGGTAAACATTATATAGGCACGCAGCTGAGTACGGTGAAACATGCAGTGAAACTCGCTTGTTACTTACACATATATATTTTTATTTAACTCTAGACAATGTTACCAAAGTAGCTAAATTTCTTTAGTTGCGGAAATTCGCCCCAAAAAATATGGTATGAGGAGCTATCCTAGGCCGAGAATTGAACCCAGGACCCCTCGGATATCAAGCGAGTACAGTACTCTAACAGTTAGACCAAGAGAGATATTCTCACTTGACCTGGTCACCTCAAGTATATCTACACATCTTGTTTTCCGTTTAGGCTATTGCCGCAATTTCTAGCCTTTACAACCGTAGGTATAGTATGATCAATGTCTTGGAAAAATTGACTAAAATACTGCGACTTTTCAGGATGCATTTGTGCTGGTGAGGCCATTGGTGGAGCACGATGCTGAGAGAGAGTTGGAGCGAGCAGCCGAGAGACAAACACTGGCACACCTCTCTCCCCGACCCTATCATCCCAGATACTAACGGGAGCTCTGGGCACACTGAGGGACTCCTGGCTGACAATAGGGATCCTAGTCTTTTCAACAAAATGCCAGACAACGTGAGAAAGCTGATGGGGGTGCCAATGGAAGTCTTCAAGAGAGCCTTGGACAACCATCTCAAGTCAGTGCCTGATAAGCTATGCTTCGTGGGAGAGAGAGCTGTCCCCTCGAATAGCCGCAAACATACTCGGGGAACAGCTCTCGCCAAGGTTATTGAAAGGTGGCCGAACCAACTCCAAGTAAGTAAGACTCACCTGGACTATGGGGTTAGTTTTTGGGTTTTATTACTGTACAGGTGTTCCTCACTTACAGTTACCTTATTTTAACCCTTTTATGCACGTATGGACGCCAGTGTTGCCGATTAGCAATCAGAGATAGAGTTCTCTCTTATAATTACTGTACCTCTCCAAAATTAGTTTTTTGGCCAAGGCTCACTCAAAGACAATTGCAGAGGTTGAAGTCATTGAACTAAAGGTTTCTAAACAACCTGATATTCATAAAAGCTTTAACCCACGAAATCCGGGGGGCTTCATATGATCCCGATCGTTGTGTCCGAGGCCCTTTTTGTACAGGCAAACTTCATAATTCAGTAGCTACTGATTGAGACCACCTAGAGCGGTAAATTTTGTTTGCAAAATGTAGATATTTTTGTTGTCTGTAGAATGCCGTTGAGTTGACATCGATACGACGCGTGGTTGCCGTGTTATGATGATTTAAGCGTCGATTTTTACCCACGCATTTTGCCTCGTATGAAGCCTCCCGGATTCCTGCCAATATTTCTTTTTGTCTCATATGAGGCCTCCCGGATTCCGAGGGTTAAAGTATCCCTGAAAGGGCGCAATTGCATTCTGGTGCACGAAAGGGTCAAATTGTAAGTCAGACAAAAAATGGTACAAAATTGCAAGAAAAACTAAATTACTTCATTAAGACAATATGAGAAGGAATACAAGGAATGTAATGAAATAGCATTGTTTTGGCCATTTTACCACTTCCACAGATAGAATTTGATCTATAAACCATAATATTATCTTTGCCCATAAATCACTGTTGGTACACTAATTGTACCAACAGTGATGTCTTTTCTATCTATTTTCTATCTATTTACTCAGGCCCAATCCCCACTTTTCCTCTATTTTTTTGGCCGACTCAAGACAGAGCAAGAATAGGGACAACACAAAACAACAGAAAACAATGAACACACAAAGACAAAATACAAATTCACACACATCTAGGTCATCCAGGAGAAGACCCAGAGACCAGCGTTACCAAGGTTAACAGTGATGTATCAGGGGATAATTATTATCCCCTGATATATTGCACTTTTAGCTTTCTGTATAATGATTTATATAAATATATTTTCTTCTTTCCTCTCCACTTTTCTTATTCTATCTATTTTTCCAGTTTAGTAAGCGCGCTGATGAGATTCACCTGCAATGATGGTACTGCTGGGAGAGCTGCGGATGGAGTAAACTAACCAGCTTCCCCGCTACCCTTTCATAAACGGATCTCGCTATACCCTACCTCCCCCCGGGGAGGTGTGGCTCCTAGGACTACCAGGATGACGAGGGATTCCCATAAACAGCATCTCCAGGCTACTACAACAACAGCAACAAGTGAGTTTGTATTTGTTTTTATTGCAAAATTTTAATGCAGTATATATTTTTGTATTTTATTTATTTTTTTCCAAGGAGAGGAGGATTCGTAGCCTCCCTCCCCCAAACTCAAAGTACTTCTCTGTATTCACTCAACCCTGCGGGACTGTTCGGCCACTCAACATTCAATGCCCAAACCTTGCTCTTCCGTTCCAAGAGACTCGTACAGCTCCCTATTAATTTGGTCCAGAATGTAAACGCCAAAATTGTGGCAATTATAATGTAAAACTTGCAAACTAACCAAAACTGGGACGACACAAGATAAACGCAAAGGAACTAATCAAAATCGCTATGTGGAAACAACACATGCTAAGATAACATTTATGAAACAAAAGAACACAATCCACCACATCATCATCATCAAATCTGATGCCTCGCTTCCAGAGGAAGCACCCCAAAAGGGATGGCCATGGCAGAAACTGCCTCCAGGCTCCCAGACATGCCCCGACTGACCCACTCCACAGTGCCATTTCCACTAAGTGGATTATAACCATGAACACTGAAGGAACAGACCCAGAGCAGTCCCTCACCCGGATGGCAGTTCCACCACTGTTTTGCTATTTTATTTACCCCAGTGGGGCCCTGGCTGGAAGCATACCAAGCACAGGAATTTTCTGGAAATAGGAACCAGTGGTCCACTGCTCCAGAGGCTGACTGCACCACCAAAGTGGCGGGCGGTGGGGTCGCCGCATCCCTACGCCAGAGAGAGAAAGGCCAACTTGTGCCAGTGGGCTGTGAGAGTAAGACACTAGGGAAACATGGGGCACACCATTATGGCCCCACTGCCTTCACCACTCTCAAGAAAAAAGTTAGAAATAAGAATTATGATAAAGGTACAGTCAGAAAATGGCTATGGGAAGTAGAGGACACCAACCCTCACTCTGATAGATCCAGCCCACCACCACATAGGGTGTACATTACTACATGAGCAAGTTAATTTGTTTCCCAAGCAAACTAATCACACATAACAAAGCACTATCGTCAGTTCAAGGAATTAGTCAATTTGGGAAGTCCGGGACGTTCTGGTAAATTTGACTAAATTCTGTATGAATAAAGAAACTACAATTTATATTTATATTTAATATTTCACTAAATTTGCAATACATATACTTAAGCCAATCTGGCCAAGTGGGAGATATCTATTAGTCTCATTGATAGGGTGATCACCTGGTGTGTTAGGGAATAGAATATGCCCCACGTGCCTTCTGCGTGTCGTAAGAGGCGACTAAAGAGGTTGGGTCGGTGGGCTTGCGACCCCCACCCGGAAAAAATATCTAAGCAAAAAAAAACGAACGAACAGCCTCGGATGCGGACGGAACCAACGTTGACGAACCACGACCGACTAAGGACATGCCTTCGGACATTCTGAGAATGGCTACATGGAATGTTAGTGGCATGAATGATGGCACAAAAGAGAGAGAGGTTCTGGAAGTGTTAGTGAATGCCAGGCTGGATGTATGTGGAATGACAGAGACCAAATGGAAAGGTTCAGATGTGAGAGAGTGGGAGTGTGGAATGGGTGTGTGTGCTGGAGTGAGTGAAGGAACAGCGAGAGAAGGTGCATGTTTGTTTGTAAGTAGCAAATGGAAGGAATGTGTAAGAGAGTATGGGTCTGTGGGTTCAAGGATTGTGTGGGTGAGAATGAAAGTAGGAATACAAACGTGGGTGATTGTATGCGTGTATGCCCCGACAGAGGATATACTTGAAAGAAAGAAAGAGGAGTTCTGGATGAATGTGGAGGCGTGCCTGGAGAAGTTTGACAAGAACGAAAGAATATTTCTGATTGGGGATATGAATGGTAAGGTGGGTGATAGGAAAGTTGAGGGAGTGGTGGGAGGGTGGGGGGTACCATCAGAGGTGAATGGGAATGGTAGTGCACTTGTGGACGTATGTGTGGGGAGGAGGCTGTGGATAGCCAACACCTTCTTCCGACACAGAATGATCCACAGGTACACGTGGAAACGGATGTTGACGATGAAGGATAAGACAGTGGTGGAACGAAAGTCATTGATTGATTATGTATGTGTGGATGAACGAATGAAGAAATCTGTGATGGATGCTAGGGTGTATAGGGGTATTGGAGGGGGTCTGTCTGATCATTATGTAGTGGTAGCTAAGGTTAGGTTACAAAAGAAGTGGGTGAGGAGAGCGGGAGGGAGGCGAGAGGAGGGTGGAATGGTGAGGAGGGTGGAGAGGTTGCAGGAGGAGGAAGTCAGGGAGGAGTACAGGAGAGCAGTGGAAAGACGACTAGGTGGGTTCGACCTGGAAGTTATGGAGGAAGTGGAGGAGATGAGCAAGGTGTTTAAGGATGAGATCTGTGCAGCATGTGAGGAGGTGTGTGGAGTGAGGAGAAGAGGGAGGGGAGTGAAAGGTACAGCATGGTGGACAGAAGAGGTAAGAATAGCTGTGGAAGAAAAGAAGAAAGCATATAGAGAGTGGTTGGGTAGTAGAGGAATGAAGATTCCGAGAGACAGAAACGAGCGAGGTACGTGGAGAGTAAGAGGGTGGTGAAGAGAGTAGTGAAGGAAAGTAAGAGAAGAGTAGATGAGGAATTTGGAAGGAATCTGAGTGTAAAATGGAGGGAGAGTAAGAAACTGTTCTGGAAAGAAGTCAAGAAAGTTAGGAAGGTAGCAAGGGAAACAGTAAGGGTGTGAAAGATAAGAATGGAGAATGCTAGCCGAGAAGCAAGAGAGAGTCGAAAGATGGAGGGAGTACTTCAGTGAGTTGCTAATGAAAGGAATGAAGAGCCAGCAAACATAGCTGGATATGGTATGGGAGGGAGAAGAAGAGAAGTAGTGGAGGAGGAGGTGGGGATCAGGAGGTCAGAAGTGTGGGAAGCCATGAAAAGAGTGAAGTTGGGGAAAGCACCAGGAACAGATGGAGTGTGTGGGGAAATGTTGAGGTATGGTGGTGAGATAGTGATAGAATGGGTATGGAAAATGTGCAAACTAGCATGGGAGAAGGGGAGTGCACCCGATGACTGGAAGACTGGCATAATAGTCCCCCTATATAAGGGCAAAGGGGAAAGAGGAGTGTGTGGTAACCACCGAGGAATATGTCTTCTAAGCGTAGTAGGGAAGGTATACAGTAGGGTAGTGATTGAGAGAGTGAGAGTGAGAACGGAGAAATGGATAGGCGACGAGCAGGGAGGCTTTAGGAAGGGAAGAGGATGTGTAGATCAGATTTTTACCCTGAATTGTGTTGTGGAGAAGTATCTGGAGAAGAAACAAAAGGTGTATGTTGCCTTTATGGACTTGGAGAAGGCCTATGACAGAGTGGATAGAGAAGGTTTGTGGAAAGTACTTAGAATATACGGAGTAGAGGGCAAGTTGCTGAAAGCAGTGAAGAGCATGTATGAGGGTGCAAAGGCGGCAGTACGTGTGGAGAGTGAGCAGAGCGAGTTCTTTGACCTGAATGTTGGTTTGAAACAGGGGTGTGTGATGTCCCCGTGGTTGTTTACTGTATATATGGATGGAGTTATGAAAGAAATACTATCAAGAGCAGTGGATGTTGGTGTATCGCTGAAAAGGGAGGGAATTGAGTGGAAGCTACCTATACTGCTGTTTGCGGATGATACAGTTCTGATGAGTGATAATGAATGGGAGTTGCAGGGTCTGGTAAATGAGTTTGGAACAGTGTGCGAAAAACGGAATTTGAAGGTAAATACGGGGAAGAGCAAGGTTATGGTCTTCGAAAGGGGTGAAGTCACAGAGTGTGAGGTGAAGCTGAACGGTCAGGCTATGGAGATCGTCAACTCTTTTAAGTATCTGGGCAGTGTGTTGAGTAAAGATGGGGGACTATGGATGAAGAGGTGCGGGAGAGGGTACAACAGGGGAAGAGGGTTGTAGGAACGCTAAAAGCAGTAACAAGAAATAGGGTGGTCAGTATGGAAGTGAAGAAGTCCTTGCATGACAGTGTGGTAATCCCGACACTGACTTACGGAAGCGAAGCATGGACGTTGGTTGAGAGACTCAGACCAAGAGTGAGAGCAGTGGAAATGAATTACTTAAGGAGTGCGTGCGGAATTACATGGAGGGATAGACAGACTAATGAGGAAGTAAGAAGGAGGTGTGGTGTGGAGGTAGATGTGCTGGAAAGTGTGAAAAGGAACAACTTGAGATGGTTCGGCCATATGGAACGTATGGAAAGCGAGAGAATGACTAAGAGGGTGTACGAGAGCGAGGTGGAGGGACAGAGGGGGAGAGGTAGACCGAATATGAGGTGGAAGGATGGAGTGAGGAACTACATGAATGAAGGCGGTGCTGGTTGGGGGGAGGGGCGTCGACTGACTGGGGACAGAGGTGCATGGGGGCGGTTCGTTCGTGTCCACCCCTTCGGGGATCACGGCGTCAGGCAATAGATAGATAGATAGATCACCTGGTGTGTGAGGGGACCAAGGTTCAAATCCCAGTTAGGGGTAGCTTTCTCATTAACCCCTTCTGTACTAGTGATGTACTGTTCAATGTATGATGATTTTGTTCAGCTCAGGAATGACGTCTCTCCGTAATGACCGCAATTGTGGCAAGTGCTTAAACAGAACTGGGTGTTGAAGATCGCTTGAGCTATCAGCCCAAGTGGAGTACTTCTCTTGGTCTAGTGGTGAGAGTGTTTGCCTCGTAAACGTGGGGACCCGGGTTCGAGCCCTGGGCCAGCCTGGTGTAGACTAGCCTCACAAAGACATTTTGGGTGGCGATTTCTGCATTTAACGAAGTTTAGGTGTGTTGGTTAAAATGTATACAGTACAGTATAGTTAAGTAAAGTAATTGTAAAGTCGGCAAGAATAGTATGGTGCCGTTTCAAGGCCTCTTCATACCCATTAAAATGATACAGACTATCGTAATTAACACCTTGAGGATTATGACGCAATTTGACAGTATATTTTGGCTATGATTAGACGATTTTGTGCAATTTAGGAAGGACCTCTGGGAATCCAAGGGTCAAAACCAACTCAATAATGCTTCTCACTCTCACCTATCCTTCCTAAGTTGGATAAAATCATCTAATGATAACCATAACAAAATGTATAAATTGCGTCATGATACTCAAGGGGTTAATCTTTTGAGCTACCACATGACCTTCCCAGAATCATAAAATTGTGTCGATGTAGCTGTAATCAAATAAAGAAGACATCTCCGGTACGGAAGGGGTTAAAGATTTTTCTGAGGTAAATTTCTGCATCTAACAAAGTTTAGCTGTTTTGGTAACATTGTCAAGAGTAAAGTAGAAAATATGTTGTGTGTAACAAGCGGGTTTAACTCCCAATCTAGCCTATTCACACCAGCTGCCATTTTGAGATATATTTCCACTCCATATATATTATAAATATTTTAAATCAAGCATTTTTAACTTTTAGTTTCTCGTATAACCTCTGCTTACTGTGTGTATTTGTAGGCTTGTGCATAAACCTTTAACTGTCTTGATAGCGTAATGCTTAGTGTGCGGAATTTCTGTGTTAGTATTCTAGGTTCGAGTCCTTGGAGTACCATATATATTCATTAGTTTAATTGACTACTTGCAAGTTTCAGGCTATAAGGAAGTTCAGCCAGTAAACATCGATATTAACACAAATACAGTAATTATGTAGGTTTCTGATGGATAAATAGTATGCTGAATTTGGTTTGGTTTGTTTAGTTTGCAAGTTTTACATTTTAATTTATAACATTACTGAAACCGTATTATAGCTGGTTATTCTGCTAAATATCGGCGTCTACAGCTCCAACTTCCTTATAGAATGAAACTCGCAAGTAGTCAATTAAATCAATTAATTAGGTATAACTGTCTTGATAGCGTAATGCATAAATGCACAGAATTTCGGTGTGAGTATCCTAGGTTCGAGTCCTTGGAGTGCCATATGTATGTGTTGATTTCATTAATTGAGTTTAGAAGTGAGGTTGGTTGATGAAAAAATATGAATTTATTGATTGTTTATCTACTTCTATTGTTATTATTGATATTTCTGTTGTATTGTGTTGTCCCTGTTCGGGCTCTGTCTCGAGTTGGCCACCCCCAGAAAAAAAAGTAAAAAAAAAAAAGGGGGGGGATTGGGCCTGAGTAAATAGATAGAAATAGATAGATAGATTTTATCTTTATATTATGTCGTTCCTGTTTTGGTTTGTTTATTTTGCAAGTGTTATATTTTTTACAAGTTTTACACATAGCGATTTTGATTAGTTGTTTGTCTTTTTACTTTGTTCGTATAAGCTTTGGTTTGTTTATTTTGCAAGTTTTACATTATAATTCTTGTCCACAGGTGTCAGTTTGGAGAGGTCCTGGTAACTTGCTACCCATGTCTCACCACCATACCAGAATGTTGAGAGGAGCACACAACAACACTGTTCCCATTCCTGTATTAAGGTAAGTAAAGTGTTATTCATGCATTGTTTTTATTTTGTATCATTTTGATTAACTATGTGCGTTGTTATGTGCGCGATTAGGGTAGAGATACCAAAGGAGACGAATTGTCCAGTAGAGACGCACTTCATGCAAAAAACTAAAGTACCTGAAAAGAAAACAAATACATCAAAAAATACTTTATGCTATTAGTGATGTTCTCAAAGACTACCAGCCTAATAGGACACACATTTATCTTGAGAAAAAATAAACAAAAATAAAAATGAGATTTTCGGGGTATCTCTTAGCCCAAACCTAAGAAAGCGATTTTTTCACAGCTCATTTATTTCCTACTTCTCTAACTCGGATCGTTTTTCTTTTGTTTCAAATGGAAAGAGCATGTCTTGAACTATACTCCTGCATGGTTTCATGACTCTTGCATGAATGAGTGCTCGTGAAAGTGGGTGCGTCCCCATTGGTTCATGATATGGTCCAAAACCAATGGAGACGCATTTTTTCAAACTGGGTTTAGAAGGGCATAAACCGCATGCATGGTAAACCCCAATCTCGCCCCACCTCCTCCTGTATTCATGGTCGAGTTTCATTTGATGGTGGTGGAGCTACCTTCATTTGACTTAGAGGCCCAATGGAGACGCGTCTGGATGGGGTGGTGGTGTGCGTCTCCATTGGTTTAGTGTTATTTATCAAAGTTATCTGCCCTATTTATAATATTATATCTTATTTCAGTTGCAAGAATATTGAATTAATAGTGCATGAACTACAACTACAAACTAACAGAAATGGAAAATAGAAATAAATAGTGTATGAACTATCGAATAAAGACTAAATAATGACAGAAATAATCGTACAATTTGTTTTTGTCACGTAGGTCTAAGTGTGAGCTTTCGATACCCAGCTTCACAACACACACACACCCACACACTCACAGTGAGTTGAGTTTCAATGCAGAAAAGTGTCATGTTTTGGAAGTGGGAACAAGTGAGATAAGGCCAAGCTGGGTGTACAAATTAGGAGTTGAAATAATCGGCAAAACACGGCATGAGAAGGACCTTGGAGTGATAATACAAGATGATCTATCCCCAGAGAAGCATATTAACATGATCATTGGAGGAGCATATGGAATAATAACCAATATGTGAGTGGCATTTAACTATTTGGATGAAGAAATGTTAAGAAAATTGATAATGACTATGATAAGACCAAGATTAGAATATGCAGCAGTGATATGGTCACCACATTTGAAAAAACATATAAACAAATTAGAGAAAGTCCAAAGGATAGCAACGAAGATGATCCCAAGATTGAAGGAGTTGACATATGAGGAAAGACTTAAGACACTACAACTGCCTACCTTGAAAGAGAGAAGGGAACGAGGCGACTTAATAACGATGTTCAAGGGAGTAAAAAGTTTGGAACGAGTAGATAGGGAAGATCTATTCGTGAGGGATAATGGAAGGACAAGAGGGCACGAGTTTAAGCTGAGGAAGGGCAGATGTCGTAAGGACACAAAGAAATTCAGCTTCCCATATAGGAGTATAGAGACTTGGAACAACTTGGAGGAGGAGGTGGTGAGAGCGAGGAACATTAACATGTTCAAATCTAGGTTGGATAAAAGTAAATATGGAAATAGGGCAACATAAGTTATGATATGTTAGTCCAAAATACTGGGAACTGGGAATATCCATTACGATACTTGTCTAAGTAAAATGGATTGATTATAAAGTAACTAAGACAGGACAACACGAGCGCTGCTCAATTCCTGTAAACTACAAATAGGTAAATACAAATAGGTAAATACAGACTCAGGGGTCTAAATGTGGCCAAATTGCACTTTTTCATTGACCGTGACTGAACATCAACGAGACATAGGTCTACTTGTTTGGACGTCCCTCTGACTCCCTCACTGGAGTGACTCGTGCTGCCGTGCGGTGGGGCCAGTGGCACAACCCTTTAGTAGAGGGTTGTGCCAGTGGGGGGCGAAGGAGAGAGGGAAATCGACAATCCTTTATTTCTCTCTCCTCCCCCACTTCGCGAATCGGTAATTTGTGGGTTATTTCGCATATTTCTTAGTTACTATGCATCTTATATGCATTCATGTGCTTTGTGGTGATATAATATTGATATATATGAGAGATATAAGTGCTATTGCGTATTTTCCCCCTACTTTCCTCCCCCCTCCCTCGCAAACTAGTTAGGCAGGGGAAGGGTGGCGGGGTTTCTTTTTACCAACAAATGTGCAATTCTCGACCATTGTAACTTCACTGCGGCGCGATATTTTAAAGAAAATATATAAAGAGTCGGATGTTGGTTGGTATTCACTACACGTTGATGTAGTTTTCGTAGCAATTTGGAAATGTTGCCAAAAATGGCTTAGGATTCGGGCAAAGTCTTTCACAATTTATTTTCTCTATATATGTACAATGTAGGCCCACTATCAGCATGCAACTACTTTAGTTTAAGCTAGAAGTATAAGTGGTATAAATATTATCTACTAAATAATCAAATTACTCACATATTAATACAAAAAAACAGACGTTCGTCTGCACTGGACTGGGGTGCGTCTACTTAGGGTTTGGTGGTCATAAGGAGACGCACTTGATATTGGACCTCTTATCTTGGAAAATACTTGAAATATATCAAACATTGACACATCCATTAAAAGAATAACCATTTGGTAATATATCAAGTGAGTTTCAAGTTAAAAGAATGAATGAGCTTGACACACTGATTTTTTTTCTTGAAAACTTTCACACTTTTTGCGTCTCCTTTGGTGCCTCTACCCTAGTTTGCTTGAGAAACAGATTAACTTGCTCATGTAGTAATGTACACCCTATGTGGTGGATTGTGTTCGTTTATTTATAAAGAATTATTATTTTGCTTAAGCGTTGTTTCCACTTAGTGATTTTGATTAGTTTTGTCTTTTTACTGTGTTCGTCAAAGTTTTGGTTTGTTTATTTTGCAAGGTTTACATTATAGATTTTGTCCACAGGTCTCAGTTTGGAGAGGTTCTTGTGACTTGCTGTCCATGTCTCACTACTATACCAGAGTGTTCGGAGCAGCAACAACGCTATTCCCATTCCTGCTATATATTAAGGTTAGTTGTTGTTGTTGTTGTTCCCTAAGCTGCCTGGCCGAACAGCCCCGAGTCCCTGAGGAAGGCCACGGCCATGATCGGGCTTTCCCACAGAGCTCTCATTGAGTGAAGGTTGTGTTGTTGGCGTAAGTGGTTGTGTGAAATGCAGTCTTCTATGATGTGTTTAATGGTATGGGGTGCTGTGTTACATCCCGGGCAGGCGTCGACAACGGAGTCATCCAGTCTCTTCTGATAGCTCAGGAGAGCTGGATGGTGTCCGCATCTCAGCCTGGCCAGGTGGACTCTGTCCTCGCGAGGGAGGGAGGATTCGGAAGGATGGATTTCGGGAGGTCGTGCATGCAGCTGCGTGTTGTCTGTGAGTGAGTGGATGGATTGGCGAGAGATATGAGTATGGATGTGCTTCTGGAAGTTGGTTCGGGGTGGGCAGGGAGGGAGAGAGGACAATAATTGTGTGTGATACCGTGTGCTGGGTGTTGTTTTGATATTTCTTGGTGTCTGTGGGTGTGTTGCCATGTAGTTTAGTGGGTGGTCTTGGTTCGTGGAGGCTGCTGCCAGGAATTGAGTGCCTCTCATGTCCAGATGGTCTTTGACTTTGAGGATTTTGGTTTCTTGATGTAGATGATCTGTGGGTGCAGTAGCTGTGCAGCCTGTAATGATCTTCAGGGCTTTGTTTTGAATCGTCTGTAAGGTCTTATGATGTGTTTCAGCTAGGTTAGAAGCCTGGGCTTGTGTATTCCATTACTGATCTTATGTATTGTTTATATACTGTGGTGGTAGTTTCTTTGTTGTGTCCAAATTTTGTGTGAGCAAGTGACCTGAGGGCGTTAAGTCTGGGTGTCAGTTTCTTTTTAATGTTTGTGGTGTGCTGTTTGAATGTCATATGAGTATCATATGTTACTCCTAAGATTTTGGGTGTGTGTGTATGTGTTAGGGGTGTGTTGTTTATGGTGAGTTGAGGGATGTATTCGTGTTCACCTGTCCAGCTTGTGAGCAGGGTTGCGGTGGATTTGGCTGGGGCTAGATTAAGTCTGTTTGTAGTGCACCAGCCATGTACAAAGTACAAAGGAGTACAAAGGAGTACAAAGGAAATCAAGCAACAACAGATCCAGTGACCCTTCTAGGTTGCTTGTCCTCCAAAACACTGAGGATCAAGTGTCCAAACAGTGGTTTAGAGTGGGTAAGGGAACATTGGAAAGGGAATTACTGCCCTGGAACTAATGTCCGTGGCAGGATTAGGAAGTTAGTAGGGGACAGATGGGTTAGTAACTGAGGGGGGGATAAAATAAAGTTATTCATTTACAAACGCAGTCAGTCGTGGGTTTGATGCGAGATATTTGTCTAGGCGGAGTTTAAATGAATCAACGGTGATGCAGTCTATAACGTTTCGGGGAAGCCCATTCCACAAGTTGACAACTCGATTGAAGAAGAAATTCTTAGATTCGTGCGAGTTAAAAGATTTACCAATAATTTTGCAACCGTTTCCCCGCGTGTAATTAGATTGGTCGATAGTGAAGTACAGTAAACTTCCGTTAATCCGACGACCGATGATTCGAATCTCCCAATAGTCCGAATTTTTCAATTTGAGGCCAAATCCGAATTCTCCCGATGGTCCGAATTTCAAGAAGTCCCAAAGTCCCCTTTTTGAGGCATTAGGCCACTCAAATGACACATAATGGAGCACACACATATCATATGTTCATGAATTCACTTTAAAAGTTTACCATTGTCATTGTAGCCTATTACCTACTTCAAAACATTCAGATTAATGGTCAAAGGAATCTGCTGATATAAACGTCTTCTTCTTCTTCCGTCTACTAGCAAGTTTGTCTTGCTCTTTAAGATCAGAATATGTGGTTCGGGAAGTAATGCCTTAACAACGGCACCTCCCTGAGAAGTTCTTGTAATTTTACATCCAAAGGTGCATTTTCAAGCTTAAGACTGATTCATTCAGTCTTGAGCTTGAAAATGCACCTTTGGATGTAAAATTACAAGAACTTCTCAGGGAGGTGCCGTTGTTAAGGCATTACTTCCCGAACCACATCTGATCTTAAAGAGCAAGACAAACTTGCTAGTAGACGGAAGAAGAAGAAGACGTTTATATCAGCAGATTCCTTTGACCATTAATCTGAATGTTTTGAAGTAGGTAATAGGCTACAATGACAATGGTAAACTTTTGAAGTGATTTCATGAACATATGATATGTGTGTGTGCACCATTGTGTCATTTGGGTGGCCTAATGTCTCGATGTTTTCGTCATACACAGGTTCATAGGGGTAAAGTCCGATAATCCGAAAAAAACCACTAATCCGAACGAGGGCCGGTCCCCTGCCCTTCGGATTAACGGAAGTTTACTGTACTTACTACACTTCTTACATGTAGTGTGTTGAGATAGGGTTGAAGGAGATCTGTTGCTCTTCTTGGGTCATGGTGTGTGCATGTGAGTGTTATGTCATCTGCATAGGAGGCTAAGTTTATTTGGGGAGTATTGGGTGTAGTTATATCGTGCATGTACAGATTGAAGAGTGCGGGCGATAGGACGGATCCTTGTGGGACTCCGTTTGGAAAGTTTCTGATTTTTGATGACTGACCGGCAAAAGATACGTGTGCACATCTGCCTGCTAGGAATTGGCCAGCCACCTTTTTGTGTTGTTGTGCATGTTTGTGTTGTAGATTTTGTTTGTTAGGTTGTGGCGGGGGATGGCATCGAAGGCTTTACTAATGTCGAGTGTGGCTAATAGTGATCTGTGTGGTGGTCTAGCCGAGTTGATGCCGTCAAAAGCTCTTTGTGTAAGGTCTGTGAGAAGAGTGTTTGTGGAGTGCAGTGGTCTAAAGCCATGTTGTGTTGGAGCTAGGGGTAGGTCGGGTGTAATTAGTTGTAATACTAGGCGTTCCATGACTTTGGAGGGGGAGCAAAGGAGTGTGATGGGGCGGTGCGAGGAGGGTAGCGTGGGGTCTTTGTTGGGTTTGGGGAATGTGATGATGATACCATGCTTCCAAATGTCTGGTATTGTGTTGTGTGAATAGCTGTAGTTTGATATGTTAGTGAGTGTTTGTATGCCTTGTGGTCCCAGGTGTCTGAGGTGTATGTTGCTTATGTTGTCTAGGCCACAGGCGGGTGAGTGCTTGAGATTGTTGATGATATGCTTTGTCTGGTGATTGGTGAAGGGTGTATAGTCAGGGTCTGTGGGGAATTGTCTCTTACGTCGGATGACACGTCGGTCGTCTTTGTGAGGTTTTAGTTGGCTGACATGTGAGAAGTGATTGATGAGAGTGTTTGCTTGTTGTTTACATGAAGGAGTAGAGTCTGTTGTTGTGATTGCAGCATGTGATTGTGTTGTGTTGCTGTTGGAAAGTGTGATGCTGTTTAGTGTTTTGTAGAGTTTTTTGGGGTTTGTTTTGTGATCAAGTGTTTGTAGGAAGTTATTCCAATTTAGTTTTTGTTGTTCTTGTATTTTGTTGTTAGTTTGGGTGTTGAGTGCTTGAATTTGTTGTGTGATGTCTTGTGTGTGGGGTGCTGGGGAGTGTTTCAGTGTGTCGCGTTGTCTGATGAGGTTTTGAATTTCTGGTGTGAAGTTGGGGTTGTGTCTTTTTCTGTTACCTCTTGGTATGTGTTTCTTGTCAGCGTTTTGGATAGTTTTATTGAGTATGTGTACAGCATTGTTGATGTTAGTGATGGGTGTACTGTTTAGAGTTGTGAAGTGTTGTTCTGTCTCATTTGTAAATGCTTCCCAGTTAGCTCTTTTATAATTGGTGTATGTGTGTTTGTGGCTAGCTGGGGTGAGTCTGGTTTTGGTGGTGATAATGATCGGGAGGTGGTCAGAGCCTAAGGTTCTGACCACCCTCCAGGATGTTGTGGGGGCGAGTTCTGGGGAGCAAAAGGTGATGTCTGGAGATGATGGGTTATAGAGGGCTTGGTGAGGAATATGGGTATGTTGATGGATGTCATTAAGGATGATGAGGTTATCTGTTTGGTTTTGTAGTACCAGCCCTCTGTCTGTGTCGGGGTTGTCGACAAACCAGGCCGACGTCTTGGCGTTGAAGTCACCACCCAGGATGATGTGTGGGGTGTTTGTGATGTGTTGTAAGTGTGGTCTGTATATATTTGGTACTGTAGGGGATGTTTGGGGAGGGATGTATGTGTTTATGATGGTTATGTTGGATTTGTTGCCAGTGCGTATTTTAATCGATTGTATTTCTGTTGTGTTATCATTTGGGGGGAGGAGGGATTTGGTTTGTACACTGGTTACTATGTATGATATTTCATTGTGTACCAGGGTGATGAGTCCACCGCCCCCGCCGACAGCCCGGTCTTGTCTGATGGTGGTGAAATTATGAAATGTGGGTGTTTTTTGTGATGTGCGTAGTTTTGTTTCTTGTAAGATGGCAATGTGTATGTTGTGTTGTTGTTGTTGTTCCCCAAGCTGCCTGGCCGAACAGCCCCAAGGCCCCGAGCAATTCCAAGGCCATAACCGAGTGCCCCCACAGAACCCTCCCCGCCGACCACAATAAAGCCTGGGTGACCGAAGCCACTCCATGGCGGGGGGCTGAGGAGGGTGCGGAAACGCCCGGGAAACCAAAGCCCCACCCAGGGCCCTGTGCCCCTCAGTAATTGTGAAGAGAAAGTTGAGGGGCAAGGGAAAAATATGACGCTTTGGCTTCCAATCTTGGTAGATTGGGAGGTCAATCCACGGAAGAGACGCCGTCACTTGAGATCTAGAAAATATATAAGTTAAAGGAAAAGTCAGAGTAAGCTATGGGTATGGCAGAGATTGCTCAGCTCTCACTCTGATAGACCAGCCCATCACCACTGTATGTTGTGTTGTTTGATGAAGTGTGAGAGTTCGTGTTTCTTTGTGTTAATGCCATCTATGTTCAATTGGAGAATGTTAATGTTATGTGCACGATGTATGTTGGGTGCTGCTGCACGAGGATGGGGTGGGGGTGAGGGAGGGGCTGGAGGTTGGGATGGGTGAGGTGGGGGTGGGGATTGGGGAGCAGGAGATGGGGGTTGGAATGGATTAGGATGGGGTGTGTTGAGTTGAGGATGTGGATGGTATGGGAAGGTTAGGTGGGTTAGGGAGGAGAGGTGGACGGGTTTTAGGGGGGGGAGTGGATGATATGGGAAGGCTAGGTGGGTTGGGGAGGAGAGGTGGATGGGTTTTAGGTGAGGGATTTGACTGGGAGAGGGAGGGGCATGAGGAACAGGTCCAGGTGTTCGTGTAGTGTTTCTTGGAGGCAAGTGTTGTACAGGTGAAGTGGGTCCAGTTCCTGCATGAATTGCAGAGAACTGAACCCTTAGTGTGGCGACTCGAGGTGATGGGTTTTGAGCAAGTTGGACATATGTATGTGTACGTGGGTCCTGGGTTGCTCTCAATGTCAATTAAGGTTAGTAAAGTGTTATTCATGCATTGTTTCTATTTTATATTATCATTTTGATTAACTTTGTATCGATTAGGGATTTTTTTGTTTTTGTTTTTTGTCCCTAGACCTCCATCAAGCTTAAGTTTTAGTACATTTGTTTATACATAAAACCAAATTCATACATTTTATTTTAGTAAGCGTTGTTTCCACATAGCGATTTTGATAAGTTGTTTTGACTTTATATTGTCTTTGTCCCAGTTTTGGTTTGCTTTGTTTGCAAGTTTTACATTTTAATTTTAATTTAAATTTAATACTATTTATCCATCAGAAACCTACATAATTACTGTATTTGTGTTAACCCTTGTCTAGCGGGCCCTCTGTGGCCGTTTTGGGCCTTTTCAGGCCATTCTGACAGCTATATCAACCATCAGTATGAAAGGAACTGTATTGTGCCGAAAACTAGGTGGAAATCGCTACACATTGACGTAACATACAGCTACGTAGCACTCGTGGAGCACTGACAGTGTTACCTCGAAGATGGAAGTTTAGCAGATTTTGCTACCTTGCTCACTTTTAGCGAACTATTGGTTACACTGTGATCCTCTCGCGCGGTGGGGGAACTGGAGTTAGTGTGGGCCGGGAGGCCACAGATATCGGACGTATGGATCATTACTATCCCACTCATTTTCACTCGATTTACACCATTTTTTCACTCGTTTTTTGCCTGTTTTTTCAACTCGACTTATGTGGTGAGCCGCTCTTTAAGGGTTAAATATCGATGTTTACAGGCCCAACTTCCTTATAGTCTGAAATTCGCAAGTGGTGAATTGCTCGCCTTTGTGATATCCTTAAATTATTTGTACGATAAATGTAGGTTATTTGTTGTTGTTGCTGTTCCTCAGGCTGTCTGGCCGAGCAGCCCCAAGGTCCCGAGCAAGGCCAAGGCCATAACCGAGCGCCCCCACAGAACCCTCCCAGCTTACCACTAATAATGCCCAGGTGACCGAAGCCACTCAAAGGCGGGGAGCTGAGGAGGGTGCGGAAACGCCCGGGAAACAAAAGCCCCACCCAAGGCCCTGTGTCCCTCAGCAAAGAAAAATGTGACGCTTTGGCTCCCAATCTGCCAGGGTTGGCAGTAGGGAGGTCAATCCACGGAAAAGACGCCGTCACTTGAGATCTAGAAAATATATAAATAAAAGGAACAGTCAGAGTAAGCTATGGGTATGGCAGAGAACGCTCAACTCTCATTCTGATAGACCAGCCCATCACCACTGTAGGTTATTTGTAGGGGTATGTGCCTGAGTATATACTGTACGGTCGAGGTTAATAAGTGTTGTCAGATATTTTACAAAGTTTCGGACACTGACTAATACTCTGAGGGATAAGCACTTTTCCCAGTAACTATAAAAATACCAATAACACTTTTTGAGCGAAGACCACTGGAATCTATGACAACACTTATTACCCCCGATTGTACATAGTTATAGTTACAGTTCATTATTATTGTACTGTATATGTATAGGTTAAATTATAGTTTATAGTTTAAGATTTGTATTTGGATGTGATAAAATGGCCAAAACGATGCTATTTCATGTTAATTTTCTTGTATTCATTCTCTATCTATCTATCTATCTATTGCCTGACGCCGTGATCCCCGAAGGGATGGCCACGAACGAACCGCCCCCATGCACCTCTGTCCCCAGTCAGTCGACGCCCCTCCCCCCAACCAGCACCGCCTTCGTTCATGTAGTTCCTCACTCCATCCTTCCACCTCATATTCGGTCTACCTCTCCCCCTCTGTCCCTCCACCTCGCTCTCGTACACCCTCTTAGTCATTCTCTCGCTTTCCATACGTTCCATATGGCCGAACCATCTCAAGTTGTTCCTTTTCACACTTTCCAGCACATCTACCTCCACACCACACCTCCTTCTTACTTCCTCATTAGTCTGTCTATCCCTCCATGTAACTCCGCACGCACTCCTTAAGTAATTCATTTCCACTGCTCTCACTCTTGGTCTGAGTCTCTCAACCAACGTCCATGCTTCGCTTCCGTAAGTCAGTGTCGGGATTACCACACTGTCATGCAAGGACTTCTTCACTTCCATACTGACCACCCTATTTCTTGTTACTGCTTTTAGCGTTCCTACAACCCTCTTCCCCTGTTGTACCCTCTCCCGCACCTCTTCATCCATAGTCCCATCTTTACTCAACACACTGCCCAGATACTTAAAAGAGTTGACGATCTCCATAGCCTGACCGTTCAGCTTCACCTCACACTCTGTGACTTCACCCCTTTCGAAGACCATAACCTTGCTCTTCCCCGTATTTACCTTCAAATTCCGTTTTTCGCACACTGTTCCAAACTCATTTACCAGACCCTGCAACTCCCATTCATTATCACTCATCAGAACTGTATCATCCGCAAACAGCAGTATAGGTAGCTTCCACTCAATTCCCTCCCTTTTCAGCGATACACCAACATCCACTGCTCTTGATAGTATTTCTTTCATAACTCCATCCATATATACAGTAAACAACCACGGGGACATCACACACCCCTGTTTCAAACCAACATTCAGGTCAAAGAACTCGCTCTGCTCACTCTCCACACGTACTGCCGCCTTTGCACCCTCATACATGCTCTTCACTGCTTTCAGCAACTTGCCCTCTACTCCGTATATTCTAAGTACTTTCCACAAACCTCTATCCACTCTGTCATAGGCCTTCTCCAAGTCCATAAAGGCAACATACACCTTTTGTTTCTTCTCCAGATACTTCTCCACAACACAATTCAGGGTAAAAATCTGATCTACACATCCTCTTCCCTTCCTAAAACCTCCCTGCTCGTCGCCTATCCATTTCTCCGTTCTCACTCTCACTCTCTCAATCACTACCCTACTGTATACCTTCCCTACTACGCTTAGAAGACATATTCCTCGGTGGTTACCACACACTCCTCTTTCCCCTTATATAGGGGGACTATTATGCCAGTCTTCCAGTCATCGGGTGCACTCCCCTTCTCCCATGCTAGTTTGCACATTTTCCATACCCATTCTATCACTATCTCACCATTCATTCTCAAATTCATTAAAATCTTCAAACATGCTTGCTTCGGCTTGACACCCTGTTGTACGGTACTGCATGTACAGTATGTACACTGTACAGTCGAGGTTAGTAACTGTTGTCAGATATTTCACAAAGTTTCGGACACTGACTAAGTACTGATAAGCACTTTTCCCAGTAAGTATAAAGATACCAATAACACTTCTTGAGCGAAAACCACTGGAATAACTGACAACACATAATACCCCCGATTGTACTGTATATACACAGGCACATACCCCATAGCTGGGCAACTTGAGACATGTGGTACATATGAAATATTATTGTAGTGTTGGAATGGTTGGGGATGTTGGTGATGAGAATGGTGAGATGGATGTGTGGGGCCAGGCTACAGGATAGAATAACAAATGTTGAGCTGAGGAGACGTTTAGGTATAAAGAGTATTAGCGAGGTGATGCGTACAAGTAGACTGGGATGGTATGGACATGTGGAGAGAATGGATGAACAAAATTGGGTGAAAAATTGCAGGTCTGTGATTGTGGAGGGAGCTGCACCAAGGGGTGGACCGAGGAAGACCTGGGATCGGACTATACGCGCCGATCTCAAATCCAAGAACTTGACAAGTGAAGCAGCCCTTAACAGGGTTGCCTGGAATGCCGCCATTAGGACAAGAGACTGAAACTGCACTTATGTGTGGAACACTCAGTCTTAAAATTTTATGTATGTATGTTGATGTAGTCTGTAATCAGCTCCATCCTGCTGATCAGGTGCTGTCATATACAGTTGACCCCCAATTAGCGAATGTCCACGCAGCGAAATTTTGGTTTTACGAGATCACAAATTACTATAATTTGCTGACTTACCATACCCACAAATCACTTTTACAAACTTTTTATACAGCGTTGCATCCGATACTTACTCAACGTTGGCAGATCTTTTGGTCATCTCAATCTCCTGATGCTAATCAACTTCGCTGTATTAAATCTACGGTCGGCTCTTGGCCTTCTTCATGTCAACCGTCCCGTCATTCTGAAGTTATCTTGTCCCGTCTCCGGATTGGTGATACGCGATTGTCTCATGGTTACCTGATGTCATCCCTTCACGACCCTCAACCCCAGTGCACAGTGTGTGGTAGGCCTACACGTTTAACAATTCGCCACATTTTCACTGACTGTCGCCGGTATTCCCGTCTCCGATCACTTTATTTTGGCAATTCTGATTTATCTCACATTTTCGAAGATTCTCCTTCCTGTTCCTTGTAGCGTATTTCCCGTTTCCTCAAAGAAACTTCTCCTTGATTTGATTTAATTCTTCCTTTTTTCTTCTCCTTTCGTTCTAATCCTTCGGGCCAGCCCTATGGGAGCTCTTTTTGGGAGTTTAGTGGTCTGGTTAAACTTCTCGCCAAAAAAAAAAAAAAAACGAAGGCTAGCCTAGCCCCAAACAACTCAACTTGTAGTGAGGACAGTCCTTAACCCTTCCTTCCCGGATGCCCTCTTGTACACCCATAAAAACCTTGGCCCAGGCAACCCGGATGACCTCTTGTACACCCACTTAAACACCCATGACGTCACAGCCTGTGAGCTTGCTGTGCGAGGCGTCGGTCCGACGCATGTAAACAACAGCCGGCTGGACCGACGCTCCGCATCTCCGGCCACAAGAAGGAGAGCGTCGCTTGTTCGTGTGTGCCTGTATGTTGTTGTTCAGTATCGAAAAGTGGTGTAAAGGGGCTGGTTTGGCCATAAAGTTATCTCCAATGAAATCATCATCACAGCTCACCCAGTTGACTTAGAGAGCTCTACTTAATGCCATTTTACAGGTAAATAACACAGCTACGCTTGGGGATGCGCGGGAATGCGGGAAGCAGTCTGATTAACGAATATACGGTAGCCTAGCCTAGACGTTTTTCGGCCAAAACACCCGGATTTCGAGGAATTTATATATAATACATAGCCGGGGCTGGAGGGTTAAACGTTCTGATGAATTCAAAATTGTGATGCATACCACTGTGTTTACTAAGTCGTCTCATCCACTCAAGTGATTTTCACACAGTGTATTTCCCCATTTTAGCATGACCAAATGTAATTGAATATCACATACCGGTAAGTACTGCCGATTTAAATGCTAATCTTGAACCTTTTTCCATAAGTTTGTTATGTATATGCTATTATTATGTTTGTTACACCAACCAACTTCACATCTAAACTCAATTAATTAAATCAACAAATACATGTGTCACTCCAAGGACTCGAACGTAGGATACTCTCATCGAAATTCCGCGCACTCCAAGGACTCGAACCTAGGATACTCACATCGAAATTCCACGAACTTATACATTACGCTATCAAGACAGTTTACACATAAGTACCGGTACTGCTGATTTAAATGCTAATCTTGAACCTTTTTCCATAATTTTGTCATGTATAATTATGGTAAAGCATCATTAATTTATGGTTGTAAAAGAAAACTTGGTAATTGGTTAGCCTAACCTCAATGTCATTTCGCCTGCAAATTGTTCGCCCGCTCACACTATCCACTGTGGCTGTCGTGGTTCAATATTTCTTTTCCTAGACCTATTTCATTAATAATCTGAACTTTTTTCCATAAGTTTGTCATTTTGATTTTAATAGAACATTTTAACACTAATAATTGTATTTTCTTTATTCATGCAGAGTTTAGTACAAATTTGCCGGAACATCTCGGACTTCCCAAATTGATTAATTCCTTGAACGTGACGATAGTGCGTTGTTACGTGTGCAATTAGTTTGCTTGGGAAACAGATTAACTTGCTAATGTAGTAATGTACACCCTATGTGGTGGATTGTGTTCTTTTATTTCATAAATGTTATTTTAGTAAGCGTTGTTTCCACATAGCAATTTTGATGGGTTGTTTTGACTTTGTATTGTCTTTGTCCCAGTTTTGGTTTGTTTAGTTTGCAAGTTTTACATTTGAATTTAGCCTAACCTAACTGCAAATGGCTAATTTCACACTCTTATCATAGCTTAAGTTTGTATTCATTAAAGCAACCTTGGAAGACATTGAAAATACCGTTTGTCTGCCCGTTTAGACACAAATTGCCAGATAGTTTATGCCAACATCGATAGCCGATGACAGTAAAGCTCAGGGTTACCAAATCAAAACAAAATAATCCGCTAGATCCATTCTCAAATGTCGCTATACATACATACATACATACATGAGAAGGATGAGAATTACGTGTTAAGGGTTTGTATTAGCGAAATGCAGGAAGAAATGGACAGGATGAAGAAAGATATGAAGGATGTTGAATTAAAGAAGGATGAATTTCAAAAGAACGAGGAGGTAAGGAATTTGAAATTTTCGGAGATAGTAAAGGAGCAACAGATACATAGGCAGGGAGGTAACTTTGAAAAGGATGTAGTTAAGGTAATTAGACAGAAGGAAAATCTAGTGAGGGAGACTGCTGGAAGAAGGAAATGTATTGTGATAAGAGGAGATAAGGAGAAACACAATGTAAAGAGAGAGGAGAGAAGTGGGATAGAGAGAGACCGAGTGAGGGAGATTCTACAGGTAGTGGACGAGGGTGTGAGAGAGTGGGAGAATGAAATTGAAGACATGCATAGAATTGGAAAATATAAACAAGAGTCTAGCTTGTCTAGGCCAATGAAAGTGCAGTTTCGCACAGTAGGAATAGTAGAGGAAATCATGAATAATAAATGGAGGTTGAAAGATAAGGATTGTCTGAAGCATATTTACATCGAAAAAGACTTGGACTTAGATGAAAGAAACAAAATGAAAAGTTTGAGGGATGAGGTGAAGGAATTGAATGCCAAAAGAACAGAACAAGAAGTGGATTTTTTTTATTGGAGACTGGTAGGAACGAAGAAGAGGAAATGGTTCATCAAAAGCCCACAGAGGAAGACGGAGGGGCAAACAGAGAACTTAGGGATGAACGGTCGGACAGGGGAAGCGAGTACCAGTACCGAAGGACAGGAGGGAGAGACTGGTGTAAACCAGGAACAAGTGAGAGGAACAGGGCAGGTGGAGAGCACGGGGGAGCAAGGGAGAGAAGGTGGAGTGGAAGCGGGGGGGGGAGTAGAGTCTGGGAATATTAGGGAAAGAGAAAAAAAGAAAGGTGTAAGAAGGGGGGAGATGAAGCTGATGTATAGTAATGTGGATGGCTTGCTGTCTAAGAAATTAGAATTGAATGACTATATTGAGAAATATAAACCACATATTATGTGCTTAGCAGAAACAAAGTTGAGAGGTGGTACTGAATTGGGAGTGTTGGGATGGGAAGGGTACAATGTGTGGAGAAAAGATAGAGAAGGAAAAGTGGGCGGTGGAGTGTTAATAATGACTGACAGAAATATAGAAGCAAGTGAGATTAACCTAGGCAATAATAGATCAGAAATTATAGCAGTGACAATAAAAGACAAGGACAACAAAGCAACTGATATAGCAGTGGCTTATATACCACCACAAACTAGAGCATGGAAGCGGGATAAATATGATCAACTAATCACGGAATCTCTAGATGCACTAAAAATACTTTTTAATAGGAGAAATAAATTATTATTAACAGGTGATTTCAATTGTAAGGAAGTCAATTGGGAAGGGTTAGATGCGGGAAATAATAATGAATCTTGGGGCAGTAAATTATTGAATCTAGTAACAGAAAACATGTTAACACAACATGTTAGAGAAAACACACGAATCAGAGGGATGGATGAACCATCCAGGCTGGACCTAGTCTTCACCAGTGATCCACATGATGTTAGAAAGATAAATTATCGTTGTCCCTTGGGAAAAAGTGATCACAAGATATTAGAAATGGAGATGGATTTGGGGAAAAATGAGGAGAGAAAGGAAGGACATAAAATAAATAGATACAATTATGCTAAAACTGATTTTAAATCATTGAAACATTATTTCCAAAGTATAAATTGGAAGGAACTAGAAAGCCTGGAAATGGTTCAAGACAAATATAGACTTTTCCTGAAAGTATATGAAGAAGGGATACACAAATATGTCCCAAGGTTCCAATCAGGGGTAAAGAAGGAAAAAGAATGGTTCAATATAAGATGTAGTAAGGCACAGGATAGAAGAAACCGAGCCTGGAATATAGCACGGAAGAGACATAGTGAAAATAACTGGAATAAGTACAAGGAGAAAAGAAATGAATACGTAAAGATACGACGCGAGGAACAATATAAATATGAAAGGAATATTGTAGAGAAGTGCAAAAATGAGCCAAAACTATTTTATAGATTTGTAAATGGAAAAATAAAAACAAAAGAAGGTATTGTCAGACTAAGAGTTGGAACAAACAGCTATGAGAAAGATAAAGAATTGTGTGAAGTTATGAATGAAAAGCTTCAGTCAGTGTTTGTAAAAGAGGAGGAGTTTATAGAACCTAATAGAGAAATGAGAACACCACAGATGCCTGAAATGAAAGTGACAAAAAGTGAAGTGCTGAAATTGATGCAGGATTTGGACGTGAGGAAATCAATGGGACCAGATGGAGTGGCTGGATGGATCCTCAAAGAATGTGCGGAAGAGTTAGTGGAACCAATCTATGAAATCATCAAATCTTCACTGAATGAGGGAGACCTGCCAGTGGAATGGAAGAGAGCTAACATAGTACCAATTTACAAAGGAGGAGACAGAGAAAATCCGCTTAACTACAGACCGGTGTCCCTCACCAGCATTGTTTGTAAAATTTGTGAGAAAATTATAAGGAAAAAGTGGACACACTTCATTGAGGGACAGGGGGTGCTTAGCGAGAAACAATTTGGATTCAGGGAAGGGAGATCTTGTGTATCTAATTTATTAAGCTTTTATAGCAGAGTTGTAGATGTTACACAGGAGAGAGAGGGATGGGTTGACTGTGTTTACCTGGACCTGAAAAAGGCCTTTGACAGGGTGCCTCACAAAAGGTTATTGTGGAAATTGCAGGTTGTTGGAGGTGTACATGGTAGGATGTTAAAATGGATGGAAAACTTTTTAATAGGAAGAGAAATGAGGACCACGATACGAGACGAATATTCACAGTGGAGGAGTGTGACGAGCGGAGTACCACAGGGATCAGTGTTGGGTCCGATAATGTTCCTACTTTATGTAAACGACATGCCAGAAAACTTGAATAGTCATATGAATATGTTTGCGGATGACGCTAAGATCATGAAGAATGTCACCTGTATAGAAAGTTGTCAGGATCTTCAAAAGGACCTAGATGAGTTGCACAGATGGAGCCAAACCTGGAAAATGAGTTTCAATGCAGAAAAGTGTCATGTTTTTGAAGTGGGAACAAGTGAGATAAGGCCAAGCTGGGTGTACAAATTAGGAACTGAAATAATCGGCAAAACACGGCATGAGAAGGACCTTGGAGTGATAATACAAGATGATCTATCCCCGGAGAAGCATATTAACATGATCATTGGAGGAGCATATGGAATAATAACCAATATGAGAGTGGCATTTAACTATTTGGATGAAGAAATGTTAAGAAAATTGATAATGACTATGATAAGACCAAGATTAGAATATGCAGCAGTGATATGGTCACCACATTTGAAAAAACATATAAACAAATTAGAGAAAGTCCAAAGGATAGCAACGAAGATGATCCCAAGATTGAAGGAGTTGACATATGAGGAAAGACTTAAGACACTACAACTGCCTACCTTGAAAGAGAGAAGGGAACGAGGCGACTTAATAACGATGTTCAAGGGAGTAAAAAGTTTGGAACGAGTAGATAGGGAAGATCTATTCGTGAGGGATAATGGAAGGACAAGAGGGCACGAGTTTAAGCTGAGGAAGGGCAGATGTCGTAAGGACACAAAGAAATTCAGCTTCCCATATAGGAGTATAGAGACTTGGAACAACTTGGAGGAGGAGGTGGTGAGAGCGAGGAACATTAACATGTTCAAATCTAGGTTGGATAAAAGTAAATATGGAAATAGGGCAACATAAGTTATGATATGTTAGTCCAAAATACTGGGAACTGGGAATATCCATTACGATACTTGTCTAAGTAAAATGGATTGATTATAAAGTAACTAAGACAGGACAACACGAGCGCTGCTCAATTCCTGTAAACTACAAATAGGTAAATACAAATAGGTAAATACATACATACATACATACATACATGCGGGCTAGAAGGCAGGTAGATGGTAAATTTGTGCCGAAAATACATAGATACATATACACGTACATGCAAGTTTAAAGAGCGCTTCATCCCACAGAGAGTGTGGTTTTAGTGCCGAAAATCTCCAGAATAATGCAAGTCTGTAGAATGTCATATCAAATCTGGCTCGCATCTCAAGAATATCACCAGAATTTGTGTCGGTAGATGTTGTTGTTCCTAAGCTGCCTGGCCGAACAGCCCGAGTCCTTAAGGAAGGCCATGGCCACGGTCGGGCTTTCCCACAGAGCTCTCAAAGAGTGTAAATTGTGTTGTTGGCATAAGTGGTTGTGTGAAATGCAGTCTTCTATGATGTGTTTAATGGTATGGGGTGCTGTGTTACAACCCGGGCAGGTGTCGACGATGGAGTCATCCAGTCTCTTCTGATAGCTCAGAAGAGCTGGATGGTGTCTGCATCTCAGCCTGGCCAGGTGGACTCTGTCCTAGCGAGGAAGGAGGATTCAGAAGGATGGATTTCGGGAGGTCGTGCTTGCAGCTGCGTGTTGTCTATGAGTGAGTGGATGGAACGGCGAGTGATATGAGTATGGATGTGCTTCCGGAAGTGGTTTGGGGTGGGCAGGGAGGGAGAGAAGACAGTATTTGTGTGTGATAGCATGTGATGGGTGTTGTTTTGATTATTTCTTGGTGTCTGTGGGTGTGTTGCTATGCGTAGGGGTGGACCTAGAATGACGTGGGCTCGGGTACTCCTGTCCGATCTCAAAATAAAGAACTTGACAACACAGGCGGCCCTTGACAGGACCGCCTGGAAAGCTGCCATTTAGGACGTGAGACTGTAACCACAGCTTCTGTGGACAAACGGTCTTTAAACTTGTATGTATGTATGTATGTATGTATGTATGTATGTATGTATGTATGTAGTGTAGTAGGTGGTGTTGATTCGTGGAGGCTGCTGCTAGGAATGTGTGCCTCTCATGTTTAGATGATCTTTGACTTTGAGGACTTTGGTTTCTTGATGTAGGTGATCTGTGGTTGTCGTAGCTGTGCATCCTGTGATGATTTTCAGGGCTTTATTTTGAATAGTCTGTAAGGTCTTATGATGTGTTTCAGCTAGGTTAGAAGCCCAGGCCGGGCTTGCGTATTCCATAACTACTGTCGGTAGATGTAAATATTTGTGCTAGATCAAAGTAAAAACCTAAGTCTAGCGGAAAAGTAATAATAATAATAATAATAATAAGCATGTTACTTATTTCTCATAAGCGCCAATTTTTCCGAAGAATTCAATAGCGCTCGAAAAGAGAAAGAAAAAAGAACAAAAATCAATGCATCAAAAGAAGGCTTATATACAACACACATTTAACAATCACTAGCAGTGGCAAAATAGCCTAAACTCTATAGCCATCTGTCATGACACCTCTCTCAAGATCATAGCTTCTCTCAAAGAGAAAAGTCTTAAGTTGTCTCTTGAAGCATTCAACAGAACTCAGTTGTCTCATGGACAGCGGCAACCTGTTATACAACCTCGGAGCCATGTAGGAGAATGACCTCTCAAAGAAAGAAGACTGCTGGAAAGCCCTTGGTTCATCAAGACGAAAGGGTCATTGTCATGACGCACAACTACACCATGGTGTGCCGGTGGGCGCCTGAGCAGCTCCGCAAGGTACCTAGGCTCACCAAATTTGAGAACCTTAAAAGTCACCAAACACAACTTAAATTCTATTCTTGCTCTTACTGGCAGCCAGTGCAGTTCTATGTGAAGAGATGTAGTAGGAGTTCTAGGTGGAACACCAAAATTAGTCTTGCGGCCCTGTTAAGAACAGACTGAACTTTCTTCAAAATATAATTTGGAAGACCCACCAACAGGGCATTGCAATTAATCAACACGAGAGAAGACCAATGAGTGAACCAACGTCAGGAGGCAACGTCTGGTTATAAACGGCTTCACCAAATAGAGATTTCTGATGTGCAAGTAACAACTTTTAACTATCTGGTTTACATACTCTTTGAAATCTAATCGGGAGTTTCACATATACACCCAGATTTCGAACAGAGTTGGCCGGTCGCAGCTGAGATCCACCCACATTGATGGAGAGGGCACCTACTATATCATCAGCTCTTCTATTTCCTCGGATGATGAGAATATCAGTTTTACCATCATTTAGTTTAAGTTTTCTCGCTCTCATCCACTTCTTGATATCAGACATCAACAATTCCATCTTACTCCGTATATCAACTATATTTGTGATTCTCACATAAATCTGGGTGTCATCTGCATAAAAGTGAAAGGTGACATTATGTGCACGAAGCAGAAGAGACAAACTGCTAATATAAATTATAAATAGGATAGGACCTAAAACTGATCCCTGCGGAACACCATACTGCAGGGGTGTCGAGTCCGAGACCACTTGATTTACCATCACACTCTGGGATCTACCTGACAAGTACGACCCAAGAAGCAAGAGAGCGGAGTCACGCACACCACAATCATAAAGATCACTCAATAACAACTCGTGATCCACTGTGTCAAAGGCCGCAGAGAGATCAAGCAAGACCAATAGTGAGGCCACACCATTACAAATGTTCTCAACTAGATCATTATGTACTCTAATCAATGCTGTTTCAGTTGAATGATGCTGTCGGTAAGCAGACTGAAAAATTGGGATAGTTTCATTCTGCTGAAGTAGTGGTTGTAATTGGTCAAGTATTGCACGCTCTAATATCTTTGATATGAAGGACAGGTTGGAGACAGGACGATAGTTCAACATGTTCTCAACATCAAGTCCAGGTTTCTTTAGAGTAGGTCGGAGTAGTGCATGCTTTTTCAGAATGTGGGAAGCTACCTTCAGAGAAGCACTTATTAATTATTTTGGAAATAAACTCAACTGTGTGATCATAGACTCTTGGTAGCTTGGAAACATTTATGGGATCCAACGGGCAAAATGTTTTATTGAGGTTTCTTATGTAGGACGAGATCATGTCCACCTCTACTGAGTGAAAGGATGAGAAGACATTATTAGGAATGTGTCGGGGTTGCAGTACAACTGAAAGTTCTTCACCAACAGAAGCATCATCCAGTTCCTGTCTTATGCGAGTTATCTTGCCAGCAAAAAATGCCACAAAGTTGGCAGCCAACTCGGCATCGGGTACAGAAGGTCTTAAGCTGACTTGTTTTTCCAAGTAAACTGTTTACAATTGAAGCAACCTCCTCTGGTCGTTACCACACGAGTCAACTTTTCCCTGATAATACACTTTCTTTTCATCTTTGATTTTGTGGACCACAGCTCTTCTGGCTGACAGATATTGCAACCATGTAGAGTCTGTTTTATTTTTCCGCCATTCACGTTCAGCTCTTCTACGCGCTCTTCTAAGAAATTTAACTCGAGTGCTATACCAGGGCGAATCATCTCGTACTATGATTTTCTTCTCTACTTCTGGACAGTGATGATCGAACACTAATTTAAGTGCATTTCCATGTACCTCCACCAGCTCATCTGAAGTAAGGTTGGAAGTATCAATACTTCCCAAGTACTGTTTTACTTCACTGCTAGCCAAATTTAGGTCTGCATTTTTATAATTTCTAAATCTGGTTACTTTTTCATGTGTGAGTGGCTTAGGGAAATCAAAGCTGAAAGTAATCAAAGCATGATCAGAGGTATTAGGGTCAGCATTCTCAACATCAACATCCAGAACACCACCACAACCCACAGGAGAGAAAACCAAGTCAAGGGTGTGTCCTAAGATACGAGTTGGGTGGGACACATGGTTTACAAAATTGTTCTGATCAGTCAACTCAAGGAACTCAGGAGAGAATGGCTTCAGATGAGGGCTGTCAACCCAGTAATTAAAATCTCCACATATCAAAAGTCTTCCGGTTTTAGCAGAAAATTCCTCGAGAAACTGCCCAAACTCTTCCATAAAACCCCTATCTGTGCCACGATGGCCAGGCCTATAGACAACTGCCATTCTTAGAATTTGTTGATGGAGTTTTATTTCCACTTCCAACAGTTCATAATAAAGAGGGGCTGGGTTATGGCTTATTTGCAAGATATTCACCAGAGATGTGTAGTAGACAACTGCCACTCCACCACCCGGATGATCTCCCCTAGGCCTAGGAACATTTATTATGGAATGGGTTTTAGGCAATGCCGCCTGGATAATATTCAGATCTGACTCGAACAACCAGGTCTCAGTGAGACATAATACATCAAGGTTACGTTCATCCAAGATCTCGCAAATATGATCCATTTTGTTACGCAAGGAACGAACATTCAACAGACCCAGTTTCAACCGGCTCCCATGTGCATTTTTCAGTTTTTTGAACCTACAAAATTGGTGTTCTCAATAACTTTATTTCTCTGAGCTGTCATTAAAGGACAATTTCTACTTGAGGCGAAATGATTTGGCGGCTCCGTAACTGATGTGGAGCTCATACAATTTATACATTTGGGGGAAGTCTTGTTGGTGCAGTCTTTTGAGTTATGAGTACCGGCACAGAAGTTGCATTTTGGATCCTCATTTTTCCGATAACACCTGTCACTGGTATGACCAAAGCCCTGGCAATGGTAACATTGTGTTACCCAGAAGCGATCGTATGCACGACATCTCACAAGTCCAACATACACAGAATTGCCATCATCCACAATGGAAGAGCGTATTTCAGGTGACATTTTTACTACCGCAGTCTTAGTGTGTGCATCACTCTTTTGCTTAGTGAATAGCAAATTCATAGCTAAGCCATCGTCGACCAGGGACTTTATTCTTGGGTTCTTGTTGAGGATGCTGGGAATGATCTCATTATCCTCAGCGTCATTAGCAATGCTTACCAGAGTCATTTTTGGCATCATCTTCTTTGGTTCGGAGACACTGAAGGCACTGTCCACCCCCAAACACTGATTGATGGCCCTTTCTGCATCTTCTTTGGCTTTCTTGGATGGAAGTCGTACCACCAGTACACCTGAATCAGTTCTAGTTAACTTGTTAACCGGAACCGAAGCCAAAGCAGTCTCGATTGCCTTTGTATCTGGTGGGCTTACTGGCTCGGAGGATCGGT
The DNA here is from genome assembly GCA_037953745.1 of Lithodes maja. NCBI lineage: Eukaryota > Metazoa > Arthropoda > Malacostraca > Decapoda > Lithodidae > Lithodes > Lithodes maja. The sequence continues at coordinate 35,937 of JBAKBP010002389.1, read as the reverse complement.
CTTTTGGCTTCACTACCAGGACCTGATGGTCCCAGACATTTTTTTTCTTTCCACCATCTACCACCTCAGTGGTGCGTTTGGTCGGCTCCTTTTTGGTCTCTTCAAATGTTTGCTGAACTATCTTGGTAAACAAGGGAATGTCGGGGGCAGCAACTTTAGTCTCAAGGATATCCATTCTGTTACCAATACTCTCTATCTCCACGGCCACCGCAGCAAGGGCACCCTTCACTTCGTTTACAATGGCAGTCTTCACTTCACCAACTAGGGCAGCCGTCAGGTCATCCAAGGTCTGCTGACTAATTGCTGCATCCTTTGCAGCCAGGGGGGTGGTATCGCAAACAGTGCAATGCCATTTAAATCCAGGTTTCTTCTTTGCAAGTACTCTGAGGTCCTCATCATCAACATTTATACAGTTAACATGAAAATAGGTACCACACGAGTAGCAGCCCAGCGATTTGGCCTTGCCCACAACCTTCCCACAACTACAACTCTGCTTGCCCGCTGCCATTTCAGTGGAAGTAACCAATAATTAAAAACAAAAACACCTGTATTTTGTATCTGATTAAAAATAAAAGAAAACCCTAGTTTTAAAAAAACGTGAAAATAACTACCTGGGACAGACCCCAGGTAGCGCCGTCCCCGTCAGTGCCACCACAATGGAAAAAAATTAAAATGGAAAAGAAAAAAATTAAAAGTGGTGTCTGCAAGGTCACCGCGGGCAGGTGGGGATCGACTTGGCTACCCTTTGGGGGTAGCCCAACCGAGATGCGTGGAGAGACCACGCACAGGATGGCAGATGTGTGTGGTGCAAAAACTTTAACCAATTTTGCACACTGTTTTTAGCTTATAGCAGTGACAATGCAATATCCACGGTACTCAGCAAGACCCTATTGGTTACGATACTGCCACTGCGCAAGTAGCAAACTTGACAACACTCCTGCTGCTTACTTACGATCCCATGACTCGGTTTGTGTGTTACCGGTACTTAAGGGAAGCGTCCGGCTGGGAGGACGAAAAAAATCGAAAAAATCAAAAACAATTTGATTATGATCGCAACACTCTCTGGAGTATGTTGCTGAAGTTGTTTGGCAATATTCCTTATGGTTCCTTAGTTATAGATGGTTCCCCCCCCTCCCCCCCACACTCGACATGTTTGGCTATTTGTAGAAAGTCATACTAAAACGTTTCTATAAGGAAAACTAGCAAAATTATCATATAACTATTGATTTCTAGGAGTGTCTGACAACCCTCGTGTGTGGGAGAGTCGGGTGGAGGTATACCACCACACGCTGCCTTGCTCTAGTCAGTGTGTGTGTAGCTGTCATAGGGGAATGTTGTTGCATCTCTCGCGACCCGCATTGACACGTGTAACGCTTTACCGCTACACCACACGTTATTTACCAACTCTATCCTGCTTTTTGCCTGCTGTCAACCATGGGACGTGTGTCTAAAAGAAACATGCAGAGAAGGGGCGCCTGGAAGAAGTTGATAGACAAACAAATAGCGAAAAGACAGAGTGTTCACACTGTACAGGATACCGCGAGTGCCACACCCTCTCCCGCACCCACTGCCACCCTCGCCACTGCCACACCACAGCCCAGTACTTCTTCTTCACAGCCAAGCACATCCCACGCAGAGGAAACTAAAGGAAAGGATGAAGAAAAGGACTCATTACTCATGATTAGAGAAATTCTTCTTCAATATTCACATACTGAGGAACGAGATGATGAGGAAAGTGACGAGGATATTGTATTGCTGACGAAAAGGCGGCTGAAAAACCTGCTTTCCTCTCGCTGTTCCTGCCCAAAGCCTGCCTTTGAGTACAGTTTCCAGTCTGATGCATACGAAAACACCATCACCATGCACTGCACAAAATGCAACTTCAAGCAAACATCAACACCGGAAGTAGTGAAGGATGGACCTCGGGCGGCAACAAGGATCTGCAGGACCAACATATCATTGGCATACCTGTCTGTGATAGATGATATTGGATATGCAGGAATGAGTAGAATGCTGGGTGTCCTATCAGAATACGAATAATCCTAAAAAAACATATAGTATACCTGAAAACACTTCCTAGTGTGCTATAACAGGTGCGAGATCGATCGATAAACTTTATCGGCCCGTATCTCAAAATATAGGTTATTCACCTTCTAAAATCTATTCTGAAGCCAGTTTTAAGTTTAGGTCAATGAAACAAAAATTAGAAGGCAGAGGAATGGTTGCTCTTCCAACCTTTGTCATTGTTTTTTTGATATATGTGAGCTGTCATTTTCTATTATTATTTTCCTGGTCAAAAAAAACGAAAAAGCAGATTTTTTATAAAAAATTATTAAACAAAAACAAAAGCGAAAATTAAAAATCTAATGACGTGGAGCTAATCTATATCATAACGTGTCTTAGCCATAAAAAAAATAGGGTTGTGGGTCCAATAATAACGTCAGCATAGCACTCGTTAGTTTCGGAAGGGGCTGTTGGGGGCTGGCGGGGCTGGGGGCTAGAAAGGGGCTGAATGTCTAAAATTGATGTACAGGTTGTCAATACTTCATAACATAAAAATCAGAAAGATTCATGCATATTTAACAGATATATGGCAACATCGTTCTGAGCCAGACGCCCCCCTTAAGTGTCTTATTGGCCAGTTGTATGTTATATTAGTAAAATTTACCAGAACGTCCCGGACTTCCCAAATTGACCAATTCCTTGAACGTGACGATAGTGCGTTGTTATGTGTGCAATAAGTTTGCTTGGGAAACAGATTAACTTGCTCATGTAGCAATGTACACCCTATGTGGTGGATTGTGTTCTTTTATTTATAAAGAATTATTATTTTGCTTAAGCGTTTTTTCCACATAGTGATTTTGATTAGTTGTTTTGCCTTTTTACTGTGTTCGTCAAAGTTTTGGGTTGTTTGGTTTGCAAGTTTTACATTATAATATTGCAGATGTACAGTCGACCCTCGCAAATTCGGACTAAAAGAGACTGGGCCTTGTCCGAATTCAGGAAAAGTCCGGATTCAGAAAATAGTGTACGGGGGGCCACATACACATACGCACACACATTATTAATATTAATAGCCTAGCAGTAAATAAAAGTTACGTAATATACAGTACTGTACAGTACTCACCTTATCCTAAATCTTCTATTTACACTATGTACAGGGGTTGATTGAAGGGGGTTAATCAGAATCCGAGGTCGAATCCACGACCATCGGATCATCCACCTCACATCCACATCCACTACTGGGACCCGGCTGAGGCTCCTGGGTGGTGGCTGGCCGGCGATGGTCGGGGGCACTACTGGGACCTGGCTGAGGCTCCTGGGTGGTGGCACTACTGGGACCTGGCTGAGGCTCCTGGGTGGTGGCACTACTGGGACCCGGCTGAGTCTCCTGGGTGGTGGCTAGGGTGGCTGTGGCTGGCCGGCGAAAGAAAGAGTGGATTTTCGTCTGCCTACCCACTTGGTGCTGCTTCAGTATGATTGCCTCTCTGAGTAAACGTAGCTGGGTGTAGTGTGACGCTACCTCAGGAGTGTATTCAGTGAAGGCAATCAGGTCGTCCACACTGGCCCTCAGTGACGATAGTTTGTGTCGGTTTACTGGTTCCTCTTCCTCGTCACTGCTCTCTTCTTCTGCTTCTTGGCTCTGGATCTGTTCTGCGATATGTTCATGAGTGTAAATTTCATGCCCTGGTACTATCTCTGCCTCGTCCAGCCAATCTTGAACATCTTCCACAGTGACATCCTTTTCCCCAGCATTCCTCAATAGGTTGTGGAAATCAGCAGCCGCATCATTACCAAACCCCTCGAAGTCATTGGGATCATCTTCGGCATGAAGGAATGGTTTCCAACAGTTGGCTGAGGTGGAAATTTGTAGGCTATCCCAAGCAGAGCAAAGATTGCAAATAGCAGAGCAGATGTTATAGGCTTTGATGTTAGCCAGTGTGCGTGCCCCACGAGTGTCCTGTACTGAGTCGGACTCGTCCTCCAGCACCACCAGGACTTCATTGAGGTACACCGATATTCAAAAAAGGCAGCAAATCCCTACCCAGTAACTATCGTCCAATTAGCTTAACCTCAGTTGTATGTAAAATGCTAGAAACGGTCATACGAGACAGACTCGTAAATCACTTAGAGGAAAATAACATACTTAAAGATACTCAACACGGCTTTCGTAAAAAACGTTCCTGTTTAACAAACCTCTTAGACTTCTTCCACGATATCTTCAACCTCTACGATGAGAGTAAAGCTGTAGATATTATATACCTTGATTTTCAAAAGGCCTTTGACAAAGTTCCCCACAAACGTTTACTGCTAAAACTAAAAGCGCATGGAATACAAGACGGTGTGTTGAAATGGATAGAAAATTGGCTCAGCGACAGAAAGCAAAGAGTAGTTATAAACGGTAAGGCATCTAAATGGACCAATGTAAGTAGCGGGGTACCCCAGGGATCGGTACTAGGACCAATTCTCTTTCTAATTTACATCAACGACATAGATGAGGGCCTCACCTGTACAATCTCAAAATTTGCTGACGATACAAAAATTGCAAATAGCGTACTCTCAAAAGAACAAGTTGACGATATGCAACACAATCTAGATAAATTGTCATGTTGGGCCCAAATTTGGCAAATGAGTTTCAATGCGGATAAATGTAAAGTACTACATATCGGATACCTAAATGAGAAAGCAAACTATTCGATGAATGGCACTCAGCTTAAGAATGTAAACAGAGAAACCGATCTGGGAGTAACAATATCGAGTAACCTAAAACCGAGTCAACAATGTTCAGAAGTTGTTAAGAAGGCAAACAAAATAATTGGCTTTATAGGCAGGTCATTTGAGCATAAATCCAAAGAAGTTATCCTAACCCTTTACAATTCCTTAGTCCGCCCTCTTCTGGAATACTGCGTTCAATCCTGGTGCCCTTATTACCAAAAAGATATAAACAAGCTAGAACGAGTTCAACGTAGAGTTACCAAAATGATACCTAGCCTAAAGAACAAACCATACGAAGAGCGTCTTAGAGAATTAAATCTATTTCCTTTAACCCAGCGCAGATTAAGAGGTGACTTAATTCAAGTGTTCAAAATCATCAAAGGCATCGACAATATGAACTGTAGTAAGTACTTCACTATCGACCAATCTAATTACACGCGGGGAAACGGTTGCAAAATTATTGGTAAATCTTTTAACTCACACGAATCTAAGAATTTCTTCTTCAATCGAGTTGTCAACTTGTGGAATGGGCTTCCCCGAAACGTTATAGACTGCATCACCGTTGATTCATTTAAACTCCGCCTAGACAAATATCTCGCTTCAAACCCGCGACTGACTGCGTTTGTAAATGAATAACTTTATTTTATCCCCCCCTCAGTTACTAACCCATCTGTCCCCTACTAACTTCCTAATCCTGCCACGGACATTAGTTCCAGGGCAGTAATTCCCTTTCCAATGTTCCCTTACCCACTCTAAACCACTGTTTGGACACTTGATCCTCAGTGTTTTGGAGGACAAGCAACCTAGAAGGGTCACTAGATCTGTTGTTGCTTGATTTCCTTTGTACTCCTTTGTACTTCCTGGTATATTTCCTCTTGAGGGCACTAATAATGCCCTGGTCCATGGGCTGGATAAGTGCTGTGGTGTTAGGCGGGAGGTACACAACTTTAATTCGCCCGTCAGGTGAGACCAATATATCAGCGCTGGGGTGGGCTGGGGCATTATCCAGCAATAGAACTGCCTTCACTTCGTCTCTGGGGATGCCCAAAACTTCCACTTGATATCTGATGACAGCTGGCACGAAGTATTCGAAAAACCATGCAGTAAAAATAGCGCAGTTGAACTAGGCTTTCTTGCTGTGGTAATACTTGGCTGGCAGTTCTGTTTCGATGTCTAGGTTCCTCATTGCATGTGGCCTCTTGCTTTTTCCCACAATCGCCAGCTTGAGACGGTGCGTGCCACTGCCATTTCCCCCACACAGGGCTGATAATCGTTCCTTGGATAGTTTCTTTCCTTTTGTTTTCCCCTCATGCTTCGTTACCTGGGTATTTTTGGGCATAGAACGCCAGTAAAATCCAGTCTCATCGGCGTTATATACTTGAGAGAGGGTTAGGTTCTCTTCCTCCACAAGCTTATGGAAACGAGCACGGAAAGCTTCTATCCCAGAACTGTCTGCACTCCCACTTTCCCCATGAGTTTTAACATTAAACAATCCATGTCGATTCCTAAACCGCCATAACCAACCATCACTACCCTTAAAGTTAGCTAGGCCTAAATTTTCAGCCAGCTTCACTGCGGCGGTCATAATCTCCACACCCCGTACATTCACTCCACTAGACCTCTCCTGAAGAAACCACTTCAGTACAGCTGCATCTAGCTGGGAATGATCAGCTGTGGTCATATGTTTCCTTGGTTTTGCTTTGCCAGTTTTAGATTTATTGCCTTCGACACAAAATTTAGCAGCATAGTTCTTTAACTTGTCCTTGGTCTTACGTATATCGGAGACGGTTTGCTTCTTGCACCCATACTCCTCACAAACCTGGAGCACTGTACGACCATTTTCAAGCTTCCTTATCAGTTCTAGCTTTTGTTCTACACTCAGAGTAACCTTTACCCGCTTGACAGTCTTTTGAGGCTTGGGGGGCATGGTGGCTGGCAATGAAAGTCGATAATAACTTCACAAACACCTTAATAACCAGGTACAGTAGTCGCACGGCGGGTTGTAAACAAGCTTGAATGACTAGGCGGGAACGGGTGGCGTCACCCGTCGCGAGAGCCACCTACCGGACAAAATTTTAAGTATTCGGACAAGTATGCGTTATGGTACGCACTACCGGACGATCGGACCGGACTCCGGATTGTGTCCGGATTGTTGAAAGTCCGGATTGGTGAAGTCCGGATTTGCGAGGGTTGAGTGTAGTTATAACTTAAAGGTTAGGGAGTCATAAAATACACAAATATTGATTCAGTTTGAGCAAAAAGGAACCAAACTAATAAATTCATTTAAGCTGTCATTTAACCCGTACAGCCCCAGCGACGCGTCTGACGCGTCGGCGATGTATGTAACGCACAGCCCCAGAGACGCGCCTGGCGCGTCACCCTAATTGCGCCGACCGTAACCTCAGGTGTAGCCACTCAAGAGGGCTCAGATTTGTATGGGAACTGTGTACGTATCCCACGCAACCGTGCCGATGGTTGAAAACTCTCAAAGTCCACGTGCGCGCGCAATAACCTGGTTTTTTGGGGTAATTGCCTTCAATTTTTTACTCTTGTAAAATACGTTTTCGGGGGCTCTGTAGGACCATTCTTTAAGCTTTTTGAGCGGTTTTTCGTGGTTTTTCCTTCATTCCTAACCCATTCGCTATTGTTTCTGGAATAAAACCATTTTTTGAAAACCGGCCGGGTTCTGGTGAACAAACATTACAAAACTAGCCGGGGCTCCACGGGTTAAGCTATTGTCGTCCCAATTGCAAAACCTGGAAAAGACCTGAGCTTGCCCTCGAGTTATAGACCAATATCCCTCACCAGTTGTCTTTGTAAATTAATGGAGAAATTGGTCAATACTAGACTCACTTGGTTCCTCCGTCAAAACACTATTCTCACTCCGACCCAATTTGGCTCTCAGAAAGATCGATCTACTCTGGACTCGCTTACGTTATTAGAATCTCATATCAAGCTGGCTTTGTAAGTACAGTAAACTTCCGTTAATCCGAAGGGCAGCGGACCGGTCCTCGTTCGGATTAGTGGATTTTTCGGATTATCGGACTTTACCCCTATCAACCTGTGTATGACGAAAACATTGAGGCATTAGGCCACCCAAATGATACAATGGTGCACACACACATATCATATGTTCATGAAATCACTTCAAAAGTTTACCATTGTCATTGTAGCCTATTACCTACTTCAAAACATTCAGATTAATGGTCAAAGGAATCTGCTGATATAAACGTCTTCTTCTTCTTCCGTCTACTAGCGAGTTTGTCTTGCTCTTGAAGATCAGATCAGATGTGGTTCGGGAAGTAATGCCTTAACAACGGCACTTCCCTGAAAGGTTCTTGTAATTTTCATTTTGTGATTTTCATTTTGTGACGTGCTCTGTTATATTATATTGTATTGAAAGCACCCTTGTCTTGTTGTCTTGAAAGCACCCTTGGGACGCTCCGATCACTGAACTATAAATAGTAGCGTATCGGAACGTCCAAAGGTGCGTTTTCAAGCTCAAGACTAATACGTCCAAAGGTGCGTTTTCAAGCTCAAGACTGAATGCGTTTGCAGAAAATGCGGTGCAAGCCAGTAGCGCATCGGAGCGTCCCAAGAATGCGTTCAAGAGCAAAAACAAACTCTCTAGCAGACGATGTGGAAGAAGAAGAAGAAGAAGGTGATTACGTTTATATCAGTAGCTTCCTTTGACCATTAATCTGAATGTTTTGAAGTAGGTAATAGGCTACAATGACAATGGTAAACTTTTAAAGTGAATTCATGAACATATGATATGTGTGTGCTCCATTATGTGTCATTTGAGTGGACTAATGCCTCAAAAAGGGGACTTTGGGACTTCTTGAAATTCGGACCATCGGGTGAATTCGGATTTGGCCTCAATTGAAAAATTTGGACTATGGGGAGATTCGAATCATCGGTCGTCGGATTAACGGACTTTTACTGTAAGTCCATCACCGTCGCCGTTTTCTTTGACATCCAGAAGGCATATGATACCACGTGGTGGCTATTGGACTTTACCTATTTCTTATTATAGAAGCATACCTTTGGAAACAAGTTTATGAATATATTTGTGTATGAACAATTGATTTTGCTAATGCCGGTATCACACGAGCGCTTTTTCCCTCAACACTGGTCTGGCAGCTTATGAGGTCAACATATATTATATTTATATTATAAGCTACAGACCAACATGGTGAAACACATACAATAGCACTGGATATATCAAAGGCATAGAGTCTGGCATCAATCCTTATTGTCGAAGATGTCACTGAATGCACTAAAGGCCATAATATACACGAGATATACAAGGTTCAGGCACAAATAAGCAAATAAAAGGCGGGTGGACTTAAGAGCGTCTTGGCTAGTGTTGACGACATTAACCCATCGGATCGGGGGGCCTCATATGATCCCGATCGCTGTGTCCGGGGCCATATTCGTACAGTCAGGTTTCATAATTTCAGTAGCTACTGATTGAGAGCACCTAGAGCAGTCAATATTTGTGCAAATTGTAGAACGTTTTGTTGTCTGTAGATTGCTGTTGAGATGACATCGCTACGATGCATGGTTGCCGAGTTATTATGATTTTAGCGGCGATTTGTAGCCGCGCATTTTGCCTCATATGAGGCCTCCCGGATTCCTGCCAATATTTTTGTTTGCCTCATATGAGGCCTCCCGGATTCCGAGGGTTAAAGTTGGCGGCCGTAACTTGCGCAAGTGACGCTGGGATTTCGGATTCACCTGAGTCACTCAGATTTAGCCTCCAAGCAAGAAACACCTTGACAATGGCAGTTTATATTATTATTATTAATATGTTTTTGTATTTTTTTTTTGTGGGTCTTCTCCTGGATGACCTAGATGTGTGTGAATTTGTGTTTTGTTTTTGTGTGTTCGTTGTTTTCTGTTGTGTTTTGTGTTGTCCCTGTTCTTGCTCTGTCATGATTTTCCCCCCCCCCCCCCCCCAAAAAAAATAGAAAAGTGGGGATTGGGCCTGAGTCAATAGATAGATAGATTTGTTATTCCATACACAAAAAGATGTACTGTATACAGTATAGGGCATACAGTACACCCTGATGGTCCATATCACATTCAAAATTCATTCACTTGTTTGTTTATGTTTTCTAGTTTGATGTTTTGAGTCTTCAATTATTTTTGCTCTCGTTTTCGGTGTATTTTCTGTCTGGATAGCGTAATGCATAAATGCGCGGAATTTCGGTGTGAGTATCCTAGCTTTGAGCCTTTGGAGTGCCACATGTATTTGTTGATTTCATTAATTGGTGAGAAAATATTAATTTTTGTCTGTGTTATTGTTCATGATTTTATCCACCTTTGGTTGGTATTTAGGGCAAAAAAAAAATCAAAATTAGGCCATATTTTTTTGTTCGAGGTGTCTACCATAAGCTATTTTTCCCATAGGGTATGTTTTTAGGAATAGGATTTACACCATACCCGAAAGAGGAGTTACGGAGCTCCGATCTTACTTTAAACCATCTAGACAATTTTACCAACACACCCATAAACTTCGTTTGATGCGTAAATAGCCTCCCGAAAATATACCCTGGGTGGGAGTTGGAACCCGGTACCCTTGGGGTACGAGGCAGACACTCTACCACTTAGACCAATAGAGAGATCTCACTTGGCCTGGTCGGCTCAAGTATATTTCCGCATCTTGTTCAGTTTAGGCTGACCTATTTTTACTGACTTTACATATTGTTCCTAATACGTGGAATTCTAATACGCGCCATCATGTGTCGGCCATATAGGCGTGTATATAAGCTAACTACATTAAAACTTTTACAGATTGGTGTTGGGTTCCCTGATGTCAGAAGTATAGGACAACCGTTGGAGGACCAGAACAGGACACCTTCCACTACACGGGGCCATCGGATACAACTGTTTGACCAACAACAACAACACTCTCCCAAAATAATGTGAGTCTTTAAGAATTTAATCTATATTTTTACTGTTCTTTTGATGATAATGTATTGTTCATGTTTAATTCCTTAAACGTGACGATAGTGCGTTGTTATGTTTGCGATTAGTTTGCTTGGGAAACAGATTAACTTGCTCATGTAGTAATGTACACTCTATGTGGTGGATTGTGTTCTTTTATTTCAAATTTGATTTTATTAAGCGTTATTATATTATTAGTTGTTTTGTCTTTTTACTGTGTTCGTCAAAGTTTTGGTTTGTTTATTTTGCAAGTTTTACATTATAATAGCTTCAATAAAACTTAAATTACGTCGCCGATACAGAAGGGGTAAAATATTCATGGAGTTCACCTATTTCAAATTTTATAAGTATATCTGTGGAAACAAAATTTCCGAATATAATGTTCAATACATCACATCAAGTACCAAACTCTACAAAACTGTTTATTTAAATAATTTATTTTGCTAAAGCTTTGTTTCCACATAGCGATTATAATTAGTTCTTTTGCCTTTATATTGTCTTGTCCTCGTTTTGGTTTGTTTATTTTGCAAGTTTTACATTCTAATTTATTGAGAACATACATACATACATAACATTTTAAGACTGAGTGTTCCACACATACGTGCAGTTTCAGTCTCTTGTCCTAATGGCGGCGTTGCAGGCAACCCTGTTAAGGGCTACTTCACTTTTCAAGTGTTTGGATTTGAGATCGGCACGTATAGTCCGATCCCAGGTCTTCCTCCTCGGTCCACCCCTTGGTGCAGCTCCCTCCACAATCACAGACCTACATTTTTTCACCCAATTTTGTTCATCCATTCTCTCCACATGTCCATACCATCCCAGTCTACTTGTATGCATCACCTCGCTAATACTCTTTATACCTAAATGTCTCCTCAGCTCATCAAATGTTATTCTATCCTGTAGCCTGGCCTGAGAAGCAATGTAATTATAAATGCATAAAGACTAACATAACTCAAAAGACTGCACCAACAAGACTTCCCCCAAATGTATAAATTGTATGAGCTCCACATCAGTTACGGAGCCGCCAAATCATTTCGCCTCAAGTAGAAATTGTCCTTTAATGACAGCTCAGAGAAATAAAGTTATTGAGAACACCAATTTTGTAGGTTCAAAAAACTGAAAAATGCACATGGGAGCCGGTTGAAACTGGGTCTGTTGAATGTTCGTTCCTTGCGTAACAAAATGGATCATATTTGCGAGATCTTGGATGAACGTAACCTTGATGTATTATGTCTCACTGAGACCTGGTTGTTCGAGTCAGATCTGAATATTATCCAGGCGGCATTGCCTAAAACCCATTCCATAATAAATGTTCCTAGGCCTAGGGGAGATCATCCGGGTGGTGGAGTGGCAGTTGTCTACTCCACATCTCTGGTGAATATCTTGCAAATAAGCCATAACCCAGCCCCTCTTTATTATGAACTGTTGGAAGTGGAAATAAAACTCCATCAACAAATTCTAAGAATGGCAGTTGTCTATAGGCCTGGCCATCGTGGCACAGATAGGGGTTTTATGGAAGAGTTTGGGCAGTTTCTCGAGGAATTTTCTGCTAAAACCGGAAGACTTTTGATACGTGGAGATTTTAATTACTGGGTTGACAGCCCTCATCTGAAGCCATTCTCTCCTGAGTTCCTTGAGTTGACTGATCAGAACAATTTTGTAAACCATGTGTCCCACCCAACTCATATCTTAGGACACACCCTTGACTTGGTTTTCTCTCCTGTGGGTTGTGGTGGTGTTCTGGATGTTGATGTTGAGAATGCTGACCCTAATACCTCTGATCATGCTTTGATTACTTTCAGCTTTGATTTCCCTAAGCCACTCACACATGAAAAAGTAATCAGATTTAGAAATTATAAAAATGCAGACCTAAATTTGGCTAGCAGTGAAGTAAAACAGTACTTGGGAAGTATTGATACTTCCAACCTTACTTCAGATGAGCTGGTGGAGGTACATGGAAATGCACTTAAATTAGTGTTCGATCATCACTGTCCAGAAGTAGAGAAGAAAATCATAGTACGAGATGATTCGCCCTGGTATAGCACTCGAGTTAAATTTCTTAGAAGAGCGCGTAGAAGAGCTGAACGTGAATGGCGGAAAAATAAAACAGACTCTACATGGTTGCAATATCTGTCAGCCAGAAGAGCTGTGGTCCACAAAATCAAAGATGAAAAGAAAGTGTATTATCAGGGAAAAGTTGACTCGTGTGGTAACGACCAGAGGAGGTTGGCTTCAATTGTAAACAGTTTACTTGGAAAAACAAGAGTCAGCTTAAGACCTTCTGTACCCGATGCCGAGTTGGCTGCCAACTTTGTGGCATTTTTTGCTGGCAAGATAACTCGCATAAGACAGGAACTGGATGATGCTTCTGTTGGTGAAGAACTTTCAGTTGTACTCCAACCCCGACACATTCCTAATAATGTCCTCTCATCCTTTCACTCAGTAGAGGTGGTCATGATCTCGTCCTACATAAGAAACCTCAATAAAACATTTTGCCCGTTGGATCCCATAAATGTTTCCAAGCTACCAAGAGTCTATGATCACACAGTTGAGTTTATTTCCAAAATAATTAATAAGTGCTTCTCTGAAGGTAGCTTCCCACATTCTGAAAAGCATGCACTACTCCGACCTACTCTAAAGAAGCCTGGACTTGATGTTGAGAACATGTTGAACTATCGTCCTGTCTCCAACCTGTCCTTCATATCAAAGATATTAGAGCGTGCAATACTTGACCAATTACAACCACTACTTCAGCAGAATGAAACTATCCCAATTTTTCAGTCTGCTTACCGACAGCATCATTCAACTGAAACAGCATTGATTAGAGTACATAATGATCTAGTTGAGAACATTTGCAATGGTGTGGCCTCACTATTGGTCTTGCTTGATCTCTCTGCGGCTTTTGACACAGTGGATCACGAGTTGTTATTGAGTGATCTTTATGATTGTGGTGTGCGTGACTCCGCTCTCTTGCTTCTTGGGTCGTACTTGTCAGGTAGATCCCAGAGTGTGATGGTAAATCAAGTGGTCTCGGACTCGACACCCCTGCAGTATGGTGTTCCGCAGGGATCAGTTTTAGGTCCTATCCTATTTATAATTTATATTAGCAGTTTGTCTCTTCTGCTTCGTGCACATAATGTCACCTTTCACTTTTATGCAGATGACACCCAGATTTATGTGAGAATCACAAATATAGTTGATATACGGAGTAAGATGGAATTGTTGATGTCTGATATCAAGAAGTGGATGAGAGCGAGAAAACTTAAACTAAATGATGGTAAAACTGATATTCTCATCATCCGAGGAAATAGAAGAGCTGATGATATAGTAGGTGCCCTCTCCATCAATGTGGGTGGATCTCAGCTGCGACCGGCCAACTCTGTTCGAAATCTGGGTGTATATGTGAACTCCCGATTAGATTTCAAAGAGCATGTAAACCAGATAGTTAAAAGTTGTTACTTGCACATCAGAAATCTCTATTTGGTGAAGCCGTTTATAACCAGACGTTGCCTCCTGACGTTGGTTCACTCATTGGTCTTCTCTCGTGTTGATTATTGCAATGCCCTGTTGGTGGGTCTTCCAAATTATATTTTGAAGAAAGTTCAGTCTGTTCTTAACAGGGCCGCAAGTCTAATTTTTGGTGTTCCACCTAGAACTCCTACTACATCTCTTCACATAGAACTGCACTGGCTGCCAGTAAGAGCAAGAATAGAATTTAAGTTGTGTTTGGTGACTTTTAAGGTTCTCAAATTTGGTGAGCCTAGGTACCTTGCGGAGCTGCTCAGGTGCCCACCGGCACACCATGGTGTAGTTGTGCGTCATGACAATGACCATTTTCGTCTTGATGAACCAAGGGCTTTCCAGCAGTCTTCTTTCTTTGAGAGGTCATTCTCCTACATGTCTCCGAGGTTGTATAACAGGTTGCCACTGTCCATGAGACAACTGAGTTCTGTTGAATGCTTCAAGAGACAACTTAAGACTTTTCTCTTTGAGAGAAGCTATGATCTTGAGAGAGGTGTCATGACAGATGGCTATAGAGTTTAGGCTATTTTGCTACTGCTAGTGATTGTTAAATGTGTGTTGTATATAAGCCTTCTTTTGATGCATTGATTTTTGTTCTTTTTTCTTTCTCTTTTCGAGCGCTAGTGAATTCTTCGGAAAAATTGGCGCTTATGAGAAATAAGTAACATGCTTATTATTATTATTATTAACATATGGATCCACAAATTGTTATGAGTGGGGTATAGAGATTATGGTATCCGACTGTACAGTACTGTATATATTTTGAAAGTTTTATTTCCGATAAATGTAAATGAATTTTTCCACATATAGATTTTGTTTAGTGTGTTATCGTTTCGATATTTTTTTAACTGTCTTAATAGCGTAATGCATAAATGCACGGAATTTGGGTGTGAGCATCCTAGGTTCCAGTCCTTGGAGTGCCACATGTATTTGTTGACTGTCGCTACTAATAGAAATTTGTAATCAGTTCAAAAAGTTCCTCCAGCAATTAAGAAGCTTGATAGTATCTACTTAAGTATTTATAGTATCACAGATCCTTCTTAAACTTCAAAATTGTTTCTAAATATAGATAGAATATAATTATAGACCTAGAGATTACAGAATGGGTTAGGATGTTATAAAGTCCAAATGTCTGACTATCATAGAAGCACTACAAATACCACACGATGCAGGGTATGCTGTGAGGATCACAACAGGGGACACAGTACTGTAGTAAAAAAACACAAAATGAGAGAAGAAACTTCCGAGAAATGTGACAACTGCAAAGAAGGCTACTGGGCATGCTACCAAAATGTATGGAAAAACTCTATCGTATTAAAAACCAAGAGAAACGGCAAATAATGTTCCTGTAACATTATTTGCTGGTTCTCGGGGTTTTTAATATGACTTTAGTTTTTCAGCACATTTTGGTAGCATGCCCAGTAGCCTTCTTTGCAGTTGCCACATTTCTTGGAGGTTTCTTCTCTCATTTTGTGTTTTTTTACTACAGTACATTGTTCCCTGTTGTGATCCTCACAGCGTACCCTGCATCGTATGGTATTTGTAGTGCTTCTATGATAGTCAGACCTTTGGCCTTTATGACATCTTAACCCCTTCTGTAATCTGTAGGTCTATAATGATATTCTATCTATATTTTGACAATTTTTTTAAGTTTAAGAAGGAATCTGTGATACTAAAAATATTTAAATAGTTTGAAGCTTGTTAATTGCTGGAGGCCCTTTTTCAACTGATTAAAATAGTGTATTAGTAGCCACAGTAAAAGTTTAAGGCATGACACTGGTACTTACAATGCTATAGTCTATTTATTAAAAGTCGGCCAAAGCTCTTGAGTACTAACCTCTAGACCTGATCACGTTCTAAGGAGATCTCCCAAGAAAAATTGACCTATGCAGCGTTGGAAACTTCTCACCGAGGCGCTATGACATGGAGTGCATAGTGCCTCGGTGAGAAGTTCCCAACGCTGCATAGCCAAATTTTCTTTCCTTAGAACGTGATCAGGTCTAGAGGTTTGGCGTAGTTTTAACGAATACACTATAGCATTCCAGTATTTATTATCATGGTTTAATGTTTTTAATGATTACACTTCATAAATTAGTGAACGAAATTCTCTCTGCTTCAAAATTCCTCACTTGACCCCTTCACCGCCATTGTTATTTTCATTGTATTCCGGATTTATGTATGTACACTCGGTACAAAAAGTATCTGCACCCCTATGCTGATCATCAGGTGTGTACAGCTCGATAGGGTTGGTACCTCTGCCTGCAACTATATCCGATCGTCTCTGACACATGGATATAGTTGCAGGCAGAGGTACCAACCCTATCGAGTTGTACACACCTGATTATCAGCGTAGGGGTGCAGATACTTTTTTGACCGAGTGTACATACATAAATCCAGAATACGATGAAAATAATAATGGCGGTGAAGGGGTTAAGTGAGGAATTTCTGTTTTGTGTATGATGTTTCATATTTTTTTTTGCTAACTATTTTGTTGCACATACTGTATTGACTTTGATTAGTTGTTTTTTGTCTTTATATTGTGTCTCCCAGTTTTGGATGATATTAAAATTGGCTACTGACTAACTTTAGGAATAAAATGCAAGTTGTTACATATATTTTGTTATCTTTTCAGGTCAAGTGTTCCTATGATGTAGCAAGAATCTGTTGGCTGTTGCCGTGGTGGTCTGCCTGGTCCCCTGCCTGGTCCCGGCCTCTACTGCTTTAAGAAATGTAAGTACTGTACTGTATATTCATAATCGTTTTGTTTTTGGTTGCTTAGTTTATCCTAATGTATGTTCCATTAATTGCATCTATTCAATCAAGTTCCAGTTACTTAAGCAGTTGACTTGTGTTGATGCTTTTAATAAACCAGTGAAGTCGCACTTATTTCTGAAGGCTTATGATACTGCGGATCATAGAGTTACTGTACTGATGACTATAAACATATATATTTTGTTTGAAAAATTTAAGTTAATGCGAGCGCTCGTGAATCATCTTTGAGAATTGGCGCTCGTACAATACAGTACCAGCCTATTATTATTATTATTATTATTATTATTATTATTATTATTATTATTATTATTATTATCTACAGTTGTTGGCTTTGTTGTACTTTGTCGTGTACGGTGGCGCTAATAAGTATGTCCCAGCTGTCATTACGTTTGGCTCGCTCTGTGCTGTATTAATGTCTGTCAGATGTTGGATAGGGTGGGTAAGTGTAGGAACATGTTTGTATATATATCACTCGATATGAAGAAATGAAGCTTGGATATTGGTGATAAGAATTATTGATCAAAATATACTTGGTGCCGAGACATGACTTATTAGCACGACTGTACTTTGTCGTGTACTATTATGCATTTCTATAGTTGGTGTTTACTTGTGAATATTTTGATTGTATTGTTCTTTGCTTGGGTACTTTATATATTGGTTAGACACTTATGGTTTTCAGTATGGCTTGATTTGAGTAGTTTGCTTTGTCATTGGAACTCTCTCCCAGAACCAGTATTTCCCTGTTGTTATGACTTGAATTGCTCCGTGTGTGCTGGCATTTTGGTTCGAACGTCCCTTGATTTTGGCCCTGTCACTCTTTCAACTCTGGGGGAAGACACTCGCTACAGGCAGTTTTGCTTTTTGTCTCCCTCACTCATATAGAAAAAAACAAATAGGTTTTGCTTGTGTATGGGTATATATTTGATAAGCTCTTGTTTGCTTGAATACTTTACTTTGATATTTTCTCTACTTTTGAAATGCCTCCTGTTGTTGCTCCCTTTTCTTTGCTTGTCAGTTTGTTTTTAGTTTTATCAATTGTTTTGTTTGGATATTATGTTAAGTTTCCTGAATGTTTAGCGTTATGCTGCTTTTGTTGTTTATCTTATATAGTTTGCTTAACCCCTTCATGATTGACACATCTTGACAGCACAGTAACTTGGCTATCATTGTACATTGTTCTTGTCCGTTAACCCTTTGAGTACCAGCGATGTGTGCTAGATTTGTATTGTGGCTATATTTTGATGATTGGTGGTTAAAAGGGTTGGTTGAGATATTGAAGCCTTATTTTTGGCTAGAGGTCCTTCCTAAGCTGAATAGTGGTTGAGATATATTGAAGCCTTATTTTTTGCTAGAGGTCCTTCCTAAGCTGAATAAAGTGGTTAAGAGTTGGTTGAGATTATATTGAAGCCTTATTTTTGGCTAGAGGTCCTTCCTAAGCTGACTAAAATAGTCTTGCTGTCAGAAGATTATAAAAAGGACCTCTCTGGTATTGAATGAGTTGATGTTGCTTATTTTAATGTAAGAGTTGCTTATCGGTTATGCGCAGTGATTTTGATTTGATCTTTTGTCTTTATATTGTCTCGTCTGTTTGTTTATTTTGCGAGTTTAGGTCTATTGGTTTGAATATTCGCTTTACTTCATTTCTCATTAAAAACAAATTAGGTTGGAATTTAGTTGTCATTAGATACCAGTTGATGCTGGATTTCCCTTTAATTTTGTTGCTCAAGCATAGCTTCCACAATGTTGATAAGTTCTTTTGGTTTTGATTATGGTAATATTTGTCTGATATAATTTATTTGTTTCCACATAGCAATTTTGACTTTGTCCCAGTTTTAGTTTGCTTAGTTTGAAATTTTAATTTATCCTTACTATGTTGTATTTCTCGGTACCAATAATTGAAGACTTTTATTTGTATAATTAACTATCAGTATATGCTCAGGCACATCCCCTGTTATACTGTTGTTAATCTTTACTCGGTTTAATATGAGAGACACCATATTATTGGTAAATGTATACTCTGACACCACTCAGAAATGTATATTCTTGTTAAGTCCATGATTAATTATATGCTTCAGTCACTTGAACCAGTTGTCCATTGTATCAATGGAGTTTGGAATTTTATTAAGTTATTTCCATAGCAATTTTGATTAGTTCCTTTGAGTATCTTGTGTAGTCAAAGTTTTAGTTTGTTTATTTTGAAAGTTTTAAATTATAATTTGGCAATGCCAAATGTTACAAGGTTTATTGAGAAACTAGTATACCAGGTCAATTTTATTAGACAGAAATAACAATAAGTTTTAAAGGTTTTTGTTCATTATAAAGTTTATAATAGTTGTTAATTATAATAATCATTCATAAAACAGTCAGGTAAAAAATACAGTACCGAAAGAAATTACAGTAAAACCTTTTAGTAACTTCAGTTTCCAAAGTTATTTTGCCCTTATAGTCTTTGGAAGTTTTAAATGTTAATTTGTCATGTCCAATGTTATGTTATGTAGAGCAGATTAACCAGACCACTGAGCTCCATACGGAACTCTCATAGGTCATGTCCAATGACTTTAGTCAATGCAGCTTTATAAAGTTATGATTACATACATAAAATTTTAAGACAGAGTGTTCCCAAGACAGAGTGTTCCACACATAAGTGCAGTTTCAGTCTCTTGTCCTAATGGCGGCATTCCAGGCAACCCTGTTAAGGGCTGCTTCACTTGTCAAGTTCTTGGATTCGAGATCGGCGCGTATAGTCCGATCCCAGGTCTTCCTCGGTCCACCCCTTGGTGCAGCGCCCTCCACAATCACAGACTTGCATTTTTTCACCCAATTTTGTTCATCCATTCTCTCCACATGTCCATACCATCCCAGTCTACTTTTACGCATCACCTCGCTAATACTCTTTATACCTAAACGTCTCCTCAGCTCAACATTTGTTATTCTATCCTGTAGCCTGGCCCCACACATCCATCTCGCCATTCTCATCTCATTACGCTCCATTCTGTTGACATCCTCTACTTTAACGGCCCATGTTTCTGAGGCATAAGTCATTGCACTTCTAACACAGGAGGCATACACCTTTCCCTTCAGGGGGAGAGGCATTCTTTTCATGGTCAGGATTGGCATAAATTCTCTGAACTTCCCCCAGCCACACCTAATTCTAGCAACAGTGGCAGCCTCAGCCCCACCACCGGCAGAGATGGTATCTCCTAGGTAACAACTTGTTCACAAGCTCCAAAGACTCGTTTCCAAAATTCACAGGATCATCACTTAACACAAGCTCGCCTTTGCACACTACGCACTCAAATTTCTCTATTTCTGACTTATCCTTCGGCAGGGGCCCCTTTATTCTACTACAGCGCATGGTACCCAACATAGACAGATGCTACATTGAATCGAGTTAACGCCCACTCCCTTTCCACACACTGCACATGGGTATGCACCGCTCTTTTCCACATTGCCTCATCTCAAACTACAATGCATAACCTTGGTTTTGTTAATATGGACCCTTAAACCCTTGCTCGCCATGCCCTCTCTCCACTCTCTGAATTTGGCCTCAGCATCCTGCCCGCTATTAGGACTAAATCGTCTGCATAAAACAGTTCCAACGGGAGTCCGCCTCTAAAATTTCTAGACAGCGCCTCCAAGACCATAATAATATTATTTTTATTAATCTCACCACCACACCCCCAATGAAATTAATTAAAGTATATATGATCCACCGGGATTCGAACCCGGGTTATCACACACATATTTTTGCCACCTTAACCATTACACCACCAGGAGGAGGGGGCTTAACACTGAACAACTCCAACACGGACTGCGAACTCATCACTCAGTACACCCTAACCGAACTTCGCGAATCCTCATACATCTTCATTATCACACGCACCAGCCACTCTTCCACACCAAATTTCCTCATAGCCCACTGTACAACATCTCTAGGTACCCTATCAAAGGCCTTCTCCAGGTCCACAAAGTAAAGATCCCTGCCTTTTAGGAAGTATCTTTCCTGTATCTGCCTGACTATGAAGATAGCATCGGTTGTACCACGTCCTGGCATAAAACCAAACTGCATATCAATAGAGATGCTTTGCCTGGACCTTCATGATTTGGTCAAGCATTTTCAGGCCCCTATAATTTCCTCTATCTAGCGCATCCCCTTTTCCTTTGTATATATTTACTATTACACTTTTGAGCCAATCCTCTGGGATTTTCTCATCTTTAATAATGGTGTTTATCAACTCAGTGACTAAGTTTACACCAATCTCCCCCGAGGCTTTTATCATCTCAGCGACAATGTCGGAGCAACCTGGAGCTTTACCGTCCTTCATTTTATTGATTGCGTCGCTCATGGTGCTATCAAAGGAGGGGGCCCAGATATTGGTTTTTCGATACCAAGCTGTTCCTTATCCCATTCAAACAAGCTGTTCCTTATCCCATTCAAACTCTACATTTAGCAATCGTTCATAGTGTACCTTCCATGCTTCTCTGATTTCATTTTCTGCATACACAATCTTCCCATTATCATCTCTAACACACTGTTCACCTATAATATCCCTACTGTCATTTTTAACTCACCTAGCTAGGTTGAAGATCCCATTGGGATTGTCAGTGTTACACACTTGTTCGAGGATTGAGTTTTATAGTAATCAATTGAAAGTAGATCATTGTGACCGATGCTTTAAAAATTATAATTGTTGTGATATTAAAGTATTGAAAAAGGCAGACTATAGTGGAATCCCAAAGCGTAATGTTTGTAAGTGATGGAACTAGTTGAGTTACTATAAGTACATTAAGTGAAATATATGTAGTCCATTGAAAGGTGTGTGAAGACTTAATTCTTAATTATCACAAATAACAGTCATGTAATATTTGGAAATACAGGAAGTGTTGAATACCATAATATCTTTAGTTTTATTATAATACATGTAATAGGATACAGTTCACCTTAGGTTCATACCAAAGGCTGGACTCTGAATATCTAAATCCATTCAGTAAAGTAAGAGTATTTTGTTAAAGTTAACAAAGGTTAAAGTAAAAGTCAAAACAATGAATGAAATTTAGAATTCAGTTAGCTATCACTTTATAAAATTTTGCCAGTCCAAGCTCCAAACCACCAATAGACTGGACTCTGGAAAAAATTTCATTGGTTTGGACTTTGGAAAATTCAGTTCAGATATGTTTCAGCAAACATTTTCAAATAACTTAAACAAATTTCAGTTGTAAAAACATTTTCAAATAACTTAAACAAATTTCAGTTGTAAACTTTGGAAAATTTCACAAGTCCAGTCTGATGATAATCAGAACGGACTTATGAAATGTTCTAAAGTTTACAACACTGAAATTTTGCTAAGTTCCACTAAAAGTCTATGGGGTGAAACCCAAACATTTCACACCACAACTTTTCCATCTCCAGATTCTTGCTGGCAATTTGTGGATAGGTTCTACTTGACCAACCAGAATAGGCCCAGCAACTGTGCATTCCAAACCTCACTGGCTCAATTAACCCTTTCAGTACTGTCACTTAATATCTTTTGAGGTTAGCCAGAATATGTAGTCAGCTTAGGAAAGGTCCTTTCTGAGGCCAGATAAAACAGTACACAACCAAAGACTGTCAGAGAAACATTACTTGCCATCAAGACCAGACAAATGAGGGCTCTGAACTTTATAAGAACTTTATGGTCAACTATCACATAACAGGTCCTGATGTGGCGGCGTCTACGCCGTGGGACCACCTCCCGGAGCTGCCAACCGCGGATGGCTGCCGACCCTCCACGGCCGGAGACAAGATCCAGTGGAGGACAACCGGATGCGGGGAGCAGTTTCGGGAGCCAAACCGTCACAACTATCCCCCCCCCCCCCCCGGGGGCACGGGTCCTTGGAGTGGCTTCGGTCGCGCCGGGAATTTCCACACCTCTCACACCACACACACACATCACACAGTTTTTCCTACACCGAGAAATGACTCTCCGCCTGTCATTTCTCGAAGACTTCTTCTAGCCGGAGACATTGAGAGCAACCCAGGACCCACGTACACATACATATGTCCAACTTGCTCAAAACCCATCACTTAGAGTCGCCACACTAAGGGTTCAGTTCTCTGCAATTCATGCAGGAACTGGACCCACTTCACCTGTACAACACTTGCCTCCAAGAAACACTACACGAACACCTGGACCTGTTCCTCATGCCCCTCCCCAACCCACCTAGCCTTCCCATATCATCCACTCCCCCCCCCTAAAACCCGTCCACCTCTCCTCCCTAACCCATCTAACCTTCCCATACTATCCACATCCTCAACTCAACACACCATACCCCATCCTAATCCATTCCAACCCCCATCTCCTGCTCCCCAATCCCCACCTCACCCATCCCAACCTCCAGCCCCACCCCAAACCAGTGTACAAACCAAATCCCTCCTCCCCCCAAATGATAACACAACAGAAATACAATCAATTAAAATACGCACTGGCAACAAATCCAACATAACCATCATAAACACATACATCCCCTACAGTACCAAATGAATACAGACCACACTTACAACACATCACAAACACCCCACACATCATCCTGGGTGGTGACTTCAACGCCAAGACGTCGGCCTGGTTTGTCGACAACACAGACAGAGGGCTGGTACTACAAAACCAAACAGATAACCTCATCATCCTTAACGACATCCATCAACATACCCATATTCCTCACCAAGCCCTCTATAACCCATCATCTCCAGACATCACCTTTTGCTCCCCAGAACTCGCCCCCACAACATCCTGGAGGGTGGTCAGAACCTTAGGCTCTGACCACCTCCCGATCATTATCACCACCAAAACCAGACTCACCCCAGCTAGCCACAAACACACATACACCAATTATAAAAGAGCTAACTGGGAAGCATTTACAAATGAGACCGAACAACACTTCACAACTCTAAACAGTACACCCATCACTAACATCAACAATGCTGTACACATACTCAATAAAACTATCCAAAACGCTGACAAGAAACACATTCCAAGAGGTAACCGAAAAAGACACAACCCCAACTTCACACCAGAAATTCAAAACCTCATCAGACAACGCGACACACTGAAACACTCCCCAGCACCCCACACACAAGACATCACACAACAAATTCAAGCACTCAACACCCAAACTAACAACAAAATACAAGAACAACAAAAACTAAATTGGAATAACATCTACAAACACTTGATCACAAAACAAACCCCAAAAAACTCTACAAAACACTAAACAGCATCACACTTTCCAACAGCAACACAACACAATCACATGCTGCAATCACAACAACAGACTACTCCTTCATGTAAACAACAAGCAAACACTCTCATCAATCACTTCTCACATGTCAGCCACCTAAAACCTCACAAAGACGACCGACGTAAGAGACAATTCCCCACAGACCCTGACTATACACCCTTCACCAATCACCAGACAAAGCATATCATCAACAATCTCAAGCACTCACCCGCCTGTGGCCTAGACAACATAAGCAACATACACCTGGGACCACAAGGCATACAAACACTCACTAACATATCAAACTACAGCTATTCACACAACACAATACCAGACATTTGGAAGCATGGTATCATCATCACATTCCCCAAACCCAACAAAGACCCCACGCTACCCTCCTCGCACCGCCCCATTACACTCCTTTGCTCCCCCTCCAAAGTCATGGAACGCCTAGTATTACAACTAATTACACCCGACCTACCCCTAGCTCCAACACAACATGGCTTTAGGCCACTGCACTCCACAAACACTCTTCTCACAGACCTTACACAAAGAGCTTTTGACGGCATCAACTCAGCTAGACCACCACACAGATCACTATTAGCCACACTCGACATTAGTAAAGCCTTCGATGCCATCCCACGCCACAACCTAACAAACATGCACAACAACACAAAAAGGTGGCTGGCCAACTTCCTAGCAGGCAGATGTGCACACGTATCTTTTGCCGGTCAGTCAAACAAAATCTACAACACAAACATGCACAACAACACAAAAAGGTGGCTGGCCAACTTCCTAGCAGGCAGATGTGCACACGTATCTTTTGCCGGTCAGTCATCTAAAATCAGAAACTTTCCAAACGGAGTCCCACAAGGATCCGTCCTATCGCCCGCACTCTTCAATCTGTACATGCACGATATAACTACACCCAATACTCCCCAAATAAACTTAGCCTCCTATGCAGATGACATTGCACACACCATGACCCAAGAAGAGCAACAGATCTCCTTCAACCCTATCTCAACACACTACATGGCTGGTGCACTACAAACAGACTTAATCTAGCCCCAGCCAAATCCAACGCAACCCTGCTCACAAGCTGGACAGGTGAACACGAATACATCCCTCAACTCACCATAAACAACACACCCCTAACACATACACACACACCCAAAATCCTAGGAGTAACATTTCAGGTCACTTGCTCACACAAAATTTGTGTCATTAAAAAGAAACTGACACCCAGACTTAACGCCCTCAGGTCACTTGCTCACACAAAATTTGGACACAACAAAAAAACTACCACCACAGTATATAAACTACATAAGATCAGTAATGGAATACGCAAGCCCAGCCTGGGCTTCGGCTTCTAACCTAGCTGAAACACATAAGACCTTACAGACTATTCAAAACAAAGCCCTGAAGATCATTACAGGCTGCACAGCTACTACACCCACAGATCATCTACATCAAGCAAAAATCCTCAAAGTCAAAGACCATCTGGACATGAGAGGCACTCAATTCCTGGCAGCAGCCTCCAAGACCACCGACTAAACTACATGGCAACACATCCACAGACACCAAGAAATATCAAAACAACACCCAGCACACGGTATCACACACAATTATTGTCCTCTCTCCCTCCCTGCCCACCCCGAACCAACTTCCAGAAGCACATCCATACTCATATCTCTCGCCAATCCATCCACTCACTCACAGACAACACGCAGCTGCATGCACGACCTCCCGAAATCCATCCTTCCGAATCCTCCCTCCCTCGCGAGGACAGAGTCCACCTGGCCAGGCTGAGATGCGGACACCATCCAGCTCTCCTGAGCTATCAGAAGAGACTGGATGACTCCGTTGTCGACGCCTGCCCGGGATGTAACACAGCACCCCATACCATTAAACACATCATAGAAGACTGCATTTCACACAACCACTTACGCCAACAACACAACCTACACTCAATGAGAGCTCTGTGGGAAAGCCCGATAGGAACAACAACAACTATCACATAACAGCCAAAGAAACTTTAATGATTTATAAAAAGTCCATAAACAAATCTTAGTAAAATATCTGTATATGGCAACAAATTTATTACTTTTATTATGCATGTTATTTATGAAAATAATATTACTTTCTTTGCATATTAACCCTCTCCGACATATGACGCGATTTTGAGCCTATGGGGGATACTTTAAAGCCTTAGTTACCATCAGGGGTATTTAGAAACCTTTAGTTTAGTTACTTCAACCTCTGCAGTTGTCTTTGAGTTAGCTGTGGGCAGAAAACGAATTTTGGTGAGGTAATTATAGGAGTGAGAGAACTATTTCTTATTGCTGATCTGACAACCTCTGCGTCATAAATGCGTGAAAGGGTTAAGTGATATTTTCACTTACCATGCAAACCAAGTATGTATTTTCATATATGGCATATGCATCATAAAATAATTATTTTTACCAATTTAAATACTTTACATCGACCAGATATTATTAAATCTTTAAGGTATTTTGGCAGATTTTTCAGTCAGTGATAGACAAAACCAACATTTAAATATGCAAACCAAAGATATAAAGTTTTAAACTTACATAAATGCAGCCAAACCATTGCTTAAATGATACAGTACACTCTTAAGCAAAAATAAGTACACCAATGGAATCACAGTACACTCTTAAGCAAAAGTCATGCTGGCTAAGGAGAAATTGTATGCACTTCAGGAAAACATCTAGGAATAATAAAGTATAAAACTCAATTAGACCCACATCCTTCCAATAGCCAGAATTAACAAGTCATGTCATGCTGGCCAAGAGAAATTCTATGCACTTATGGAATAATTAAGAGCATAAATGCCAAAATAATTCCAAAACATAAAATATATTTAATCAAAAGGGGCTGATAATCACTCAGTAATTATAGCAGTAAATATATAAAGGCCAAAATTATAAACCAATTCAAATATGATGCACTTTGGGATTATTGGCTAGCATTCAATTCTATTCAGCTTAGGAAGTACCAGATCAATCTCAAGGGTTAATACATTACTATTACCCCTCAGTGCTCAACAGTCTTCCTAAGCTGCATATAATAGTCAGGTAACCAAAATTAACTTAGTGATTCATAAATGGGTTAACTAAAAAGGCTATTCATATTCATAAATGGGTTAACTAAAAAGGCTAAAGTAAATAAACTGCATTACCCACCTATTTCCTGGTCAACTCTTCCAAAGTCATAGAACTCACAAAGTGATTACCCATTATGAATCTTAGTGGCAAAGATATCTGGCTTAATTATAATAGAATAGTCTTTTATAATTGCCAAATATTCTTTACCATTAACATCAATAAACAGTAATCAAGCATGGGATTTTCTTAATTTGGGAAGAGTCACCCAGGGAATAAGATAGGAAACTTTCAGCCCATTTCTTCTAGCCTTTTAGAGTTTCAAGAAGGTTGGCCTATCATATATTAAAAATACAGAACCAGATTTGTAAGCAGTATTTTCTTTGCAATATCAATATAAATACCATCACAAAAATCAAGGGACATTAATATATATCAAAATGCACAAGTACATTTCCATAAATATTTAAATTACAACACTGCATACAAATCTTATGCTGTACCCTAAATTACTTTTTCTCCAATAGGTTCAATAGATTCCATAGCATGTACTTATTTATGGCTAAAGAGTATCTCAACAGAATAAATTAAAATGTGCAAACTTTTAGTGATGTCAAGTAGACAGTCCTTGACAAAATCTACTAAAGTATTTGGAGTAAAATAATTTCTACTTCATATATTTTAATTTTTGTATATATATTAAAAAATTATTTTAAGTATCAATTTGTTTAAATCTCCCATCATCAGGACACCCACCCTACCCCAGCTCTTGAGCAAAGAGTGTATAGTGGTAAAAACTGAATCATTTTGAAAGCATATATAATTTTCCTCTTAAATATACCAAGACTTATATTTTCAGAGGGAATTACATTGCCTTCATAAATCAATACTTAATTAGTCTTCAAACATATACAAAATAATGCACATTCTAAAAAATCATTCCATTAACCTCTGAAGTGCGCACGGGGGTAAATGAAAACGTCCCCCTGTGCTGACGTATTTGAGGTTTTTCGTCACTAAAATATTCATTGTACCATTAATAGCATTAATAATTATCCATATGCGCCTATTATGGGTTGATTATAAAGGTATTAACCTGAAACAACAATAAAACGAGTGAAAACAGCGTTTGGATGGTCAAAATCGGAGATATAGCCCGCGAGTTGTATAATCTATGGGTGAGGCAAACTCCTTTCCCGCCAATTTCCCCCAAGGCCACTGAGACACAGTCGATCGATACTCTCTCTCTCTCTCTTGCACTCGATGGCCATCAGTGATGACAACACCCTGCTTGCAACTCGCTAATGTTAGCACGAAAATATACCTCAGAATAAGGGAATAATAGGGAAAATAGGTGATAACCGAGGAATAGGAGGAAAGTGGGGAAGGAGGGGAGGTAGAGGACTGAGATTTTGCATGGCCCAGGGGCCAAAAAAAAAAATAAAAAATAAAAAAAAAAAAAATAATTTTTTTTTTTTTTTCGATGTAAAAAGTTGATTTTTAGTTTTACTTACTCCAGAGAGTCTTCCCGCAGTCCGCCGGCCGAACTCTAAAGAGTCTTCCCGCAGTTCCCGGGTTAAAGATTTCATTACTGTATTATGCAGTTGTAGAAAAATATGCATAACTTCTATATCCAGTATTAATAAAGACAACTTTGAGTCGACAATAGAAAAAAGAAAACTTAAATATAGCAAAATTTCTATTACTTCTATTTTATTTTTATTTTTTTTAGGAAAATTGCGATTGGGCCTGAGTACAGTATATACATAGAATTTTTCCTGCGGTCTCAAGTTGGCCAACCCCACCTATGGGGTATGTGCCTGAGTATATACAAATTCCCAAATTAATTACTTTAATTGCAAAGTATTTTGACAAACACCAAGATTTGCTTTAATTAAATTTTAATTTGGGCTCTCTCAAGTCTGCCAACCCCAGCTATGGGATATGTGCCTGAGTATATACATAAATACCCAATTTCATTACTTTAAATTTTCAGTCTTTGGACAAATGCTCAAATATTCCAAAAATTATATTTATTTAAATGTTAAACTCCCTGTGCGGGCTCGGTCTCAAGTCGGCAAACCCAAACTATGGGATGTATACATTAATTACTTTAATTTCCAAGTCTATTTTGCAAGAAATATTTAGTTATGAATTTCTTTCTATTGAAGTCTCAAGGTGTCAATATTAAAACTCAATCAGAATAATTATGAATCATCTACAACTGCATCTCCGGCAGTAAACTTTAATCATCTATACAAACAGAACTTGCACCTTAAACTTTCAGTATACAATAATTACTTCCTTTATTCTGGCTAATAGATTATTTATTCAGCTTAGGTAGGGCCTGTGAGAGTCCGAAGCTTTATCTAGTCATTGCCCTTTACACTCAAATTGCTCAAATTTGTCAAAAAGCCAGAATATGTTACAATATATTGCATTCCAAAAGGATTGATACACCATGGGTTAGTGACATTTTTAGCTCTATGTTAAACAGACAAATAAATACATAAATCATAAATATAACAAATAAGCCCTTTAAAAATTTAGTAATAATTGTATAAAAACTATGTATGAACTAAACCTATACCAATCCTACTAATCATTCAATAAAACTATGAACTAACTAAAAGCCTATTAATTATACCTAATGTAGTAGTAATTCTATAAAACTATGAACTAAAAGCCTATTGATTATACCTATAACTAAAATCTAATTTCATACTGTACTATAGACCAAGGCATCTCTATCTCCATCAGTCTTCCCTAGTACCATAAAACAATCCTTATTACCATATATAGGTACAGTACTGTATTAATAACTATTCCTCTCATAAGCTATAACCAAGTTTGAGCCATAAGCAAAAATAACACTTTTGTAACCTTCCGATTCAAAGTATTTTAAAGATATACCGTAACATTTATAACCATTTTTCAATCCTCTCCTAAATACAGCTATATGTCCCATATATATATTCCCAATGACCAATTAGAGTTTACGGAAATCTACAATAATCTGCCAAAAAAATTACGGTCAGATAACTGTTCCTGTACTAGAGTAATAAAGCTAATATTTCTAGCATTTGGGAAGAGTCAGCCAGGGTATCTTATTTTATAGGCAAATTCCTCAGAGCATCAAAGTAACATTTTCAGCCCCAATTATATAGATTACACTATTCTTAGACTTCACTAGACTTTATATAAATGACCAACAGTTACTTTCTTCAGGCTAACATTTGTTATTGAATTCTTAGCCTTCCAGCCTATTAAACTACTTTTCAAAATTTATAGAGACCATTAATCCACTTTACTCAGCTTAGGATCTAAAGTTATAAATGGACAATTAAGGTTTTCTTCCATTCCCGTAGTATTTTTTAATTACTTCAGGTAATTTACTCAGGACACCATTAGGTAAATCTTTTACTTACATTTAATTTATAATTTAAGTTTTATACCAACATTTCACTTAGGAATACTGCATTTGCAACTATATAGTACAGTACTGTATATTGTTCAAGAGAGTACCGTATCAAATCAAAAAATTGACTGCAAACTTATTTCATTTATTTGCCATTAGTCTCACAAACTAGAATGGAGTTTCACTTACGCCAAAATTGCTCTTGCTTTATACTATTTCAAACTTTATTGCGAATTGCTATTTTGAAAAGTACTTAGTCTTCATATATAGTAATTTGTGTTTTGGTTTCTTTTGCAAGTTTTACTTTCAAATTTCTAATACTAAGCTGCCAGACTAATTCAAAAAAAACATTAAAGACTACAGTATATAGAACTAATCATAATCAGATCTTTTACCAAACTTATTCCTAGCATATTTTACTATTTATAACTAGTCACTACTACAACTAAAAATTAAAATACGCACTGGCAACAAATCCAACATAACCATCATAAACACATACATCCCTCCCCAAACATCCCCTACAGTACCAAATGAATACAGACCACACTTACAACACATCACAAACACCCCACACATCATCCTGGGTGGTGACTTCAACGCCAAGACGTCGGCCTGGTTTGTCGACAACCCTGACACAGACAGAGGGCTGGTACTACAAAACCAAACAGATAACCTCATCATCCTTAACGACATCCATCAACATACCCATATTCCTCACCAAGCCCTCTATAACCCATCATCTCCAGACATCACCTTTTGCTCCCCAGAACTCGCCCCCACAACATCCTGGAGGGTGGTCAGAACCTTAGGCTCTGACCACCTCCCGATCATTATCACCACCAAAACCAGACTCACCCCAGCTAGCCACAAACACACATACACCAATTATAAAAGAGCTAACTGGGTAGCATTTACAAATGAGACCGAACAACACTTCACAACTCTAAACAGTACACCCATCACTAACATCAACAATGCTGTACACATACTCAATAAAACTATCCAAAACGCTGACAAGAAACACATTCCAAGAGGTAACAGAAAAAGACACAACCCCAACTTCACACCAGAAATTCAAAACCTCATCAGACAACGCGACACACTGAAACACTCCCCAGCACCCCACACACAAGACATCACACAACAAATTCAAGCACTCAACACCCAAACTAACAACAAAATACAAGAACAACAAAAACTAAATTGGAATAACTTCCTACAAACACTTGATCACAAAACAAACCCCAAAAAACTCTACAAAACACTAAACAGCATCACACTTTCCAACAGCAACACAACACAATCACATGCTGCAATCACAACAACAGACTCTACTCCTTCATGTAAACAACAAGCAAACACTCTCATCAATCACTTCTCACATGTCAGCCACCTAAAACCTCACAAAGACGACCGACGTGTCATCCGACGTAAGAGACAATTCCCCACAGACCCTGACTATACACCCTTCACCAATCACCAGACAAAGCATATCATCAACAATCTCAAGCACTCACCTGCCTGTGGCCTAGACAACATAAGCAACATACACCTCAGACACCTGGGACCACAAGGCATACAAACACTCACTAACATATCAAACTACAGCTATTCACACAACACAATACCAGACATTTGGAAGCATGGTATCATCATCACATTCCCCAAACCCAACAAAGACCCCACGCTACCCTCCTCGCACCGCCCCATTACACTCCTTTGCTCCCCCTCCAAAGTCATGGAACGCCTAGTATTACAACTAATTACACCCGACCTACCCCTAGCTCCAACACAACATGGCTTTAGGCCACTGCACTCCACAAACACTCTTCTCACAGACCTTACACAAAGAGCTTTTGACGGCATCAACTCAGCTAGACCACCACACAGATCACTATTAGCCACACTCGACATTAGTAAAGCCTTCGATGCCATCCCACGCCACAACCTAACAAACAAAATCTACAACACAAACATGCACAACAACACAAAAAGGTGGCTGGCCAACTTCCTAGCAGGCAGATGTGCACACGTATCTTTTGCCGGTCAGTCATCTAAAATCAGAAACTTTCCAAACGGAGTCCCACAAGGATCCGTCCTATCGCCCGCACTCTTCAATCTGTACATGCACGATATAACTACACCCAATACTCCCCAAATAAACTTAGCCTCCTATGCAGATGACATAACACTCACATGCACACACCATGACCCAAGAAGAGCAACAGATCTCCTTCAACCCTATCTCAACACACTACATGGCTGGTGCACTACAAACAGACTTAATCTAGCCCCAGCCAAATCCACCGCAACCCTGCTCACAAGCTGGACAGGTGAACACGAATACATCCCTCAACTCACCATAAACAACACACCCCTAACACAGTCAGACCGTGGTGGAGGGCGGACGTGCTTGAGACAGCTGATTCAGCCAGCGCCTGTTTGGTGGTTTGGTATTTTTGTAGCGTTCATATGTGTTGTCCTTTTGTTTATTAATTATAATTTAAATGCAATTAGTGAATATACTCCCTAGTTAAAACAGGTGAGAGTTGAGTTTGATTTGAGTAGGAAAGAAAAAGTAATGGATATTCCCACCGAAACTTGTGGAGCCGAACAGGTGTAAACAAAGGCCAGCTGGCAGTATGGCCAGCGGTGGGAGGAACCGGCTCAGCCTGCCCCCAAGCAGGGTAACCAGAGACCCTTATGATCGTGATCATGAGGTATTTGATATTTCAGGGTTCTCAGAGGAGGGAGTAGCAATATCTGCATTTGCGGTGAGGTTGAATAAACTGGAGCGGAAGCTAGAGGAACAGGAGACAAAAAGCTTAGATTATGAACGAAGAGAAAAAAGAATGGCAAACCAAATTGGTATTTTGAAGGATGAGAATTACGTGTTAAGGGTTTGTATTAGCGAAATGCAGGAAGAAATGGACAGGATGAAGAAAGATATGAAGGATGTTGAATTAAAGAAGGATGAATTTCAAAAGAACGAGGAGGTAAGGAATTTGAAATTTTCGGAGATAGTAAAGGAGCAACAGATACATAGGCAGGGAGGTAACTTTGAAAAGGATGTAGTTAAGGTAATTAGACAGAAGGAAAATCTAGTGAGGGAGACTGCTGGAAGAAGGAAATGTATTGTGATAAGAGGAGATAAGGAGAAACACAATGTAAAGAGAGAGGAGAGAAGTGGGATAGAGAGAGACCGAGTGAGGGAGATTCTACAGGTAGTGGACGAGGGTGTGAGAGAGTGGGAGAATGAAATTGAAGACATGCATAGAATTGGAAAATATAAACAAGAGTCTAGCTTGTCTAGGCCAATGAAAGTGCAGTTTCGCACAGTAGGAATAGTAGAGGAAATCATGAATAATAAATGGAGGTTGAAAGATAAGGATTGTCTGAAGCATATTTACATCGAAAAAGACTTGGACTTAGATGAAAGAAACAAAATGAAAAGTTTGAGGGATGAGGTGAAGGAATTGAATGCCAAAAGAACAGAACAAGAAGTGGATTTTTTTTATTGGAGACTGGTAGGAACGAAGAAGAGGAAATGGTTCATCAAAAGCCCACAGAGGAAGACGGAGGGGCAAACAGAGAACTTAGGGATGAACGGTCGGACAGGGGAAGCGAGTACCAGTACCGAAGGACAGGAGGGAGAGACTGGTGTAAACCAGGAACAAGTGAGAGGAACAGGGCAGGTGGAGAGCACGGGGGAGCAAGGGAGAGAAGGTGGAGTGGAAGCGGGGGGGGAGTAGAGTCTGGGAATATTAGGGAAAGAGAAAAAAAGAAAGGTGTAAGAAGGGGGGAGATGAAGCTGATGTATAGTAATGTGGATGGCTTGCTGTCTAAGAAATTAGAATTGAATGACTATATTGAGAAATATAAACCACATATTATGTGCTTAGCAGAAACAAAGTTGAGAGGTGGTACTGAATTGGGAGTGTTGGGATGGGAAGGGTACAATGTGTGGAGAAAAGATAGAGAAGGAAAAGTGGGCGGTGGAGTGTTAATAATGACTGACAGAAATATAGAAGCAAGTGAGATTAACCTAGGCAATAATAGTTCAGAAATTATAGCAGTGACAATAAAAGACAAGGACAACAAAGCAACTGATATAGCAGTGGCTTATATACCACCACAAACTAGAGCATGGAAGCGGGATAAATATGATCAACTAATCACGGAATCTCTAGATGCACTAAAAATACTTTTTAATAGGAGAAATAAATTATTATTAACAGGTGATTTCAATTGTAAGGAAGTCAATTGGGAAGGGTTAGATGCGGGAAATAATAATGAATCTTGGGGCAGTAAATTATTGAATCTAGTAACAGAAAACATGTTAACACAACATGTTAGAGAAAACACACGAATCAGAGGGATGGATGAACCATCCAGGCTGGACCTAGTCTTCACCAGTGATCCACATGATGTTAGAAAGATAAATTATCGTTGTCCCTTGGGAAAAAGTGATCACAAGATATTAGAAATGGAGATGGATTTGGGGAAAAATGAGGAGAGAAAGGAAGGACATAAAATAAATAGATACAATTATGCTAAAACTGATTTTAAATCATTGAAACATTATTTCCAAAGTATAAATTGGAAGGAACTAGAAAGCCTGGAAATGGTTCAAGACAAATATAGACTTTTCCTGAAAGTATATGAAGAAGGGATACACAAATATGTCCCAAGGTTCCAATCAGGGGTAAAGAAGGAAAAAGAATGGTTCAATATAAGATGTAGTAAGGCACAGGATAGAAGAAACCGAGCCTGGAATATAGCACGGAAGAGACATAGTGAAAATAACTGGAATAAGTACAAGGAGAAAAGAAATGAATACGTAAAGATACGACGCGAGGAACAATATAAATATGAAAGGAATATTGTAGAGAAGTGCAAAAATGAGCCAAAACTATTTTATAGATTTGTAAATGGAAAAATAAAAACAAAAGAAGGTATTGTCAGACTAAGAGTTGGAACAAACAGCTATGAGAAAGATAAAGAATTGTGTGAAGTTATGAATGAAAAGCTTCAGTCAGTGTTTGTAAAAGAGGAGGAGTTTATAGAACCTAATAGAGAAATGAGAACACCACAGATGCCTGAAATGAAAGTGACAAAAAGTGAAGTGCTGAAATTGATGCAGGATTTGGACGTGAGGAAATCAATGGGACCAGATGG